>WOVY01006902.1:0-74957 GCA_013436015.1 Rhipicephalus annulatus | reverse complement strand
GTTGAAATGGTTTGAAATGTTTATTTGTATGAAGCCTTACAGCCTCGTATGCTTTGCTTTTATATGCGAAACAGCGTATGGTGGAGTGCCATCCGGTGTGCATGATGATGATGATACAACAATTTTTATTTATGAAGAAAAGAGAAAAAATGGAGGGATGAATGCCCAGGGTGGTTTCTCCACCCTGGGCATTGGTCTCTCCACCCTGAGCATTGGCATTGGAGCGGGCACTAATGTCCATTCCAGGACACCAGTGCCCGCTGCAGCTCGCCAGGCCTATAGAACATAGAACATAGAACTGCCTGGCTTGTTCGGGCAGTTCTATGTGACATGTTGCAACGTCGGTCATGACTCGCACCAACGGACATTGGTTTACATATGCATTGGGGTTTATTTGATGCCACCCTTCCAAATGTGGATAGGTGTTAACCTGAATTTGCCTCAGCTGGCGAACTTCGTCAACTTTAAGTGATATGTGTGGTGAGGCATACTGCTGTCTTGTCTTCCGTTGATTCTCGAATATATCGCGTGCAGTGCAAGGTTCGTTCTGATTATCTGTGTCATAGTTCACTCGGTTGCTCAAATCACGAGCGAATCTGTGTGCCAGCGCATTATTCCAGATACCCTCGTGGCCTTGGCACCAAATAATAGCATGGTCGTGTGTCAGCCTGTCGCCCTGTCACCTAGTATTTTCAAGGCGACATTCGGTAGTGCACCACGGAGAAATATTCTGCAGACTTCCTGAGAATCAGACAAGACTAATGTGGAGGCGTTCTCTGACTCTTTAGTTCTAATAGCTTGCGCTATCGCCGCCGCCTTTGCCGTTGCTGTACAGGTTGTTTTTATTGACGCTGCGACAGTTTTAGCGGCATGCAGCATTGGTTGAACTTCTACTATAACACAGCTCTCGTTTGATTTAGCGGCATCGGTGTATACCACTTCGTGGCTTTCGCCAAACTGTCTTTGAAGCTGACGAGCCATAGCTTGTCTTCTCGCCCCGTGGTTACAACTTACTCCACGTTTCGCGGAATGGGTCCGACGGTCATGTGTTGGAGTGTTTACCTAACCATGACAGTAATGGTCTCTCGGCCAGTATTGTGGTCTAGTAGGGTATCCCGAGCTAGTTAGGGTTTCTCGGCCAACCATTGTAAGTCATCGTCGTTCCTTCCTTCTGCGAGAGAGAAGTTTTGCTGCCGCAAGCTCTTCGAAAGTGTTTTGTACACACCAATCACTTCCATTTTGTCATTGGATGCATTAATCGGTAACATAGGGCAGCTTTGTATGCTCCCCGTATTATCAAGTATATCTTTTTAATTTCCCTTGGTGTGACCTCCTGATATGGTAGTCCATAGTGACTCAACTAAGGGCGAAGGCCTGTACAAGCGTAGAGTTTCTCCTTCGTTTAGCCCTTCGCCCCTTGTTGGTATTTGAAAATCATTCGAGCGATGTTTTTCAGTGTACTTTTCAGCATTTTTGACTGTATAGTTTGCTATTTTGTTGCTTTGCAGAAATAAACCGAATATTCTCATCGTTCTTTTCTCCGGCAGAATTTTATCTCCTATGCTTAGTTGTATTGCTGATTTGTTTCTATAATTTCTGCCAAGAACGCGGATAAAGTAAGATTTATCTTGTGCACATGTATGCCATAATCTTCAGCAAACGCCTGGACGGTGTCGATCGCTTTGTGTAAAGTTTTGCTCCTTCTTCTCAGTGAGTTTTGTTGACCTACAGAGTGAATCAACAAAATAATAATAATATTGATAATAATAATAATAATAATAATAATAATAATAATAATAATAATATCAATGATATTATTATTATTACTATTATTATTATTATTATTATTATTATTATTATTATTATTATTATTATTATTATTATTATTATTATTATTATTATTATTACTTATTGTGTTGCGCTGGCTCGTTGTGTTGCACTGGCTTCCATTTCGTCTGTTGATTTGTGTGCTCTGGTTGATTGTTCTATTGGCCAAAAGTTGCTTGAGTGCTGCTCCCTGTATCTGTAGTGCCGCAAGTCTAGATTTAGGTTGCTTATTTTATGCGACTATTCTTTGATATTCCTCGTGTTGTGTTATTGGTCTGGTCGTGTGAGATACGACATCAGCCCAGCTTACCGGCATAGTGGCAAATAGAGCGTGCTGCTGCTGCCCCAGAGGTCCAGCGCTGGCTCAAATGGGAGTCTGTAATTCAAATGCTTTCCGCCTCGGATGCTTTTTTGCTGTTTTCTGTGATCTTGACCTCGATCTTGCTTTGCGTGGAGTTGTATACTTGGAAACGTGTTGGGGTGCTTTGTCGGCTCGTCGACCGACGCTTTCTATCGTCGCGAAGCATCCTCCTTTTCTGATAAAAACAAGCGTAAACCTTTAGTACAAGGTGGACGCTTTGGTTTTCTGGCAGTCACTCTCGGCTGCTTGAGTCTCTGTGTAAACTGCAGTTACCTGTGACGGCTTCCCCTCCACATGAGGCACACTATGGTGTATACGCACACATGTCCGTCAGTTTGGGTCTCTAGTTCCACATATGCGGCAGACGCGAGCGTACTGTTGGGGGCACTCTTTCATACAATGACCATTGCTGCAGCAGGTCTTGCACACTTGCACCGTGGCTGGGTATGGGGGCACGCCAATTCTCCTCCGCAGTAATACACAAAACGCGTAAGTGTTGGGCCACAGAAGGTGATCGTCGCGCTGTTCGTTTCTCCCATCATACAGGCTTGTATGATTTTTACTCCTTGCGTTAGCACTCGCAAGTTTGCCATCTGAACATTTCAGAAGGGGTGCGAGATGGTATGCCGTTGTCACAAACCAAGCGCTCAAAAAAGGTGCGCCGCCAAATTCTCGCGAAAAAGCGCCGAGAGGTCAAGGATAAAAAAACGAGCATCCAAAGACTCCCCGGGCGCGCAACCCTCTCCCCTCGGAAGCATAGGTTCGCCGACGAACCTCCTCTCATCGGCGCCCGAGCAAGCCCTCGAATGTTCTATATGGAAAGGGGCGTGGTGATGCCGGGTTGCGTCATTCGTCGCGGACGGCCCTCGAACCGTCTCGCCCTCTCCCCAGCCTTCGCTGCGTATCGCGCCGACAAAATTATGAGAACTTTCTGGAATCTCGCGCGGAAGGTATTTAATCGAGCAGCTGAGATGGGAGATCAGGAGAAGAAGGAAGTTAATGCCAGAGTGCGTAGGGTATCTCGCCGCGTCTGTCAGTGAAGGTTTTGTCCATAGTGACAAAGCAGGAGAAGAAGAAAGTATGCGCCAGAGAGCGTAGGGTGTACCGCCTTGTGGGCGAAGCCTTTGTCTTCCGTCACAAAAGAGGAGAAGAAGAGGATTTCCACCTGAGGGGTGAAGACTCGAGCTACAGGCAGAGTGTGTGTCTACTGCTATCGAGCGAAGACGCGTGGCAACAGCTGCGAGTGTGAAGCCGACGTGTTTTCGGCGAAGAAATTTGAAGCTTGGAGTGCAGCCAAATGAAGACGAGAGGTTTCCTGGAAGAGAACTTCGGGGGCAGCGGAACGACAAAAACGCTGCACTTTGAGTGAGTGATTCTCGGAAGAGTATCATCCAGAATTTTGTTCCAGGAACTTTGGACTGAATAGGTTTTCTATCTCTTTAGCCTTTAAGTGTCTTGGTTGTTCAATGCATGCGACTGCATTGTAGTGCGTGTTGTTGTCTGTGTCCGTTGTTTCGAGAGTGGCTGATTGTACTGCGTAGTACATTGTTTGATTGGTGACATATTGTAGTCAACTATTGTCGTGTGCATATTTGTGTATCGTTTTTATATGCCATTATTGAGAATATAATTTTGTTTTGTTTATCAACTCTCTGCTCTGACTTGTTCTTTGGGCCACAGCCGGCGTCCACTGGCGCGCCAGAAAGGACCACTTCTAAATTGTCCACGCTTTCGTGGTGCGGTTCGGGGGGCCGATACTTCGGCCCTTGGAATTAGCCCGGCGATTGCCTCCCTAATTAACGGGACCAGTGACAATTAATCTGGCGTCCGCGACTAGAACCTTTTGGTGCACAGTGTGCCCAAAGTAGTGAGAGAGAGCCTCGAGTTGTTGATAGTGTTATCGGAACGATTTTGTGTGTTGCTCAGTGTTCTCGTTAACGAGTGCAGGGAGTGTTCCGATAGACTGATTAACGCAGAGACTTTTTACACGCGGCAAGACTTTATTTGCGAGACACCATGGATCTCGAAAAGTTAGTTGCTCTTGGTGAGGGATCTCGAAAAGTTAGTTGCTCCTGGCGCCGAACTACGAAAATGGGTAAGCCAGACGGAGAAAGAGGTCGTGGAGAGAGAGAGAGAGGTTGGCAGCTGAGAGAGCCAAGGAAGAAAAAGGAGCTGAGTTGGAACGAGAGAGGTTGGCAGCTGAGAGGGCCAAGGAAGAAAAAGCAGCTGCGTTGGAGAGAGAAAGGCTGGCGGCTCAAAGGGCGAAGTAAGAAAGAGAGCAACAATTGAAGTTGGAGTTGGCGAGAGAAAAGTTGGCAGCCGAAAGGGTGCGAGAAAAAAGAGAGGCAAAGGAGCGACAGCTGAAAGAAGAAAGAGAGCAGCAATTGAAGTTGGAACTGGACAGAGAAAAGCTGGCCGCTGAGATGGCGAGAGAAGAAAGAGAGGCAAAAGAGCGACAGCTGAAAGAAGAAAGAGAGGAAAGGGAACGGCCGCGGCAGCACGAGATGGAACTCGAGCGGCTCCGTTTGCAACAGCGAAGTGAAACTCCCGTACAATTTGAACTTGAACTTGAACCGTACAAGCTAGAGTTGAAAGCAGCGAACGGGAAGATCATGGCTTCCGCTTGAACGCAAGCAAGCTGCTCGTAGCGTTTGATGAAAGGAAGGACGACCTTGGCGCGTACCTTCACAGATTGTAGACGATTGCAAGGAGCCAGAATTGGCCGGAACATCAATGGGCAACCGCTTTGAGTACTGGCTTGAGTGGTGAAGCGCTCAGTGTATACGGCAGGCTGACGCCGACCAATGCAGCCAACTATGCAAAGGTGAAAGCTGCTTTGCTGAAGCGATCTAGATTTACTGTGGAAGGATTCCGGGACAGATTTGGGACAGGAAAGCCAGCTGATGGTGAGACGGCTACGCAGTATGCCGCCCGACTTTCCCATTATTTCGACAGATGGATTGAACTTTCAGGGACAGCGCAGGAGTACAATGAGCTTAGAGAGCTCCTATTTAGAGAACAATTTCTTACTAGTTGCCACCCAAGCCTGTCGCTGTACTTGAAAGAGAGGAGAGCTAAGTCACTTGAAGACAAGCTTGAATTAGCTGATAAATTCTTGGAAGCGCAAGGTGGAACTAATTTGGCCAAGGTCAAGAAGGAGTGTCCTGAAGATTCGAAAAATTCGGCACCCGAACAAAGGAAGCGTGCACCGGAGAGTGTTCCGCAATGTTTTCTGTGTAACCGAGTGGGTCATCACGCGAACAACTGTCGAACTAACTTTACGAGTCCCACGGTCGTAAAATGTTTCAAATGTGGTCAGTCTGGGCACAAAGCAAACGCATGTCGTAACGGAGCGATTCAAACTCACCAGGTATCCTGTGTGCTAGCAGCACCGAAATTCGATGGTGAAGCCGTCACCAACGGATTTGTAGAGTTGAAAAATGGGGAGAAACTTCCTATTGTGGGTGCTGTAATGACAAACAGCCGACCGGTGTTACGAAGGGAATGCCAACGCTGCCTGGAAAAGTTGCGGGCAAGAAGGTTACGGTGTTGTAAGAGATACCGGCAGTTCCACTGTTATCGTGCGGAGAAATTTGGTACGGGAAAGTGAGTTAACAGGCAAAACGAAACCAGTTTGCCTCATTGACAGTACGGTTCGGATGCTTCCCGAAGCAGAGATTGGGGTTGAAACCCCATACTTCAGCGGGAAAGTTTCCGCTCTATGCATGACGACCCCCTGTACGACCTCGTCCTCGGAAACATCAACGGGACGCGAGGGCCGAATGATCCAGAATGTTAGGGGGAAAACCCGAAAACGGAGCTCCCGCCGACACAGGGACCGCGAGATACAGCAGAGAACAATCGCGTGAAGGATTTCACTCGAGCCCAAGGTGAAGCCTGGGCGCATGAGACAGTGAATGAGAACATGATTGTATTGAATGAGTTTACGTGCTGGGCAGCTGGACTTACGTCAGCTCGACCTCAACTGACCGACAATATAAAGATGACGGAGTCGGCCAGACAGGCACAATGTCGTGACATGAACAAGCGGGTGAATGACCGAACAGGATCGATTGAACGTTATCACCCGTTGACAGTGTCGGAAGTGACAACGATGGCTGAGACGCCGCCTCAGACCCTGTCGTTGGAAAGGGCTTGCCGAAAAAGAACGAGGAAAAACAAGAAGAGATCGAGCGAGCACCGCAAGAAAGGACGCAAGCGCAGCTCGAAATGCACAAGATAGGTGCTGCGGTCGAATCGGAATGTGTTTGGCAGTACTGAGTGCAATATGTTGTGTTGATGTGGGTGTTATCCTGTGTAACAACTGTATATCGAGCGAGTCAAAATGTTTGTTACGGTGATGTGATGTATAGTATTGTACAATTGTTGTAATGAGAGAACTTTGTACATTTGTATTGTTTGGAATATGTGATGGAGATTTGTACTCATGTACCTGTGGTTATTCTCGTGTGTTGTGAGGTTGAACTACAACGTACAATTGTATTGAGTGATCTATTCTGAATGTGATGTGTCATGAGCGACGGATTATGTTACAGTCTTTGAGAGTGTGGGGGCTGTTCGCGCTTGTTTGTGTAGTTTTGAATATTATGAGATAATATTCCTAAAGTGGGGGGCAGTGTCACAAACTGAGCGCTCAAAAAAAAGGCGCGCCGCCTAATTCTCGCGACGAAGCGCCGAAATGTCAACGATAAAAAAAGAAAACAAGCTCCCAAAGACTCTCCGGGCGCGCGACCCTCTCCCCTCGGAAGTGTAGGTTCGCCGACGAACCTCCTCTCATCGGCGCCCGAGCAAGCCCTCGAATGTTCTATATGGAAAGGGGTGTGGTGATGCCGGGTTGCGTCATCCGTCGCGGACAGCCTTCGAACCGTCTCGTCCTCTCTCCAGCCTTCGCTGCGTATCGCGCCGAAGAAATGATGAGAACTTTCTGGAATCTCGCGCGGAAGGTATTTAATCGAGCAGCCGAGATGGGAGATCAAGAGAAGAAGGAAGTTAACGCCAGAGTGCGTAGGGTATCCCGCCGCGTCTGTCGGTGAAGGTTTTGTCCGTAGTGGCAAAGCAGGAGAAAAAGAAAGTATGCGCCAGAGAGCGTAAGGTGTACCGCCTTGCAGGCGAAGCCTTTTGTCTTCCGGGACAAAGGAGGAGAAGAAGAGGATTTCCACCTGAGAGGTGAAGACTCGAGCTACAGGCAAGAGTGTGTGTCTAACGCTATCGAGCGAAGACGCGTGGCAACAGCTGCGAGTGTGAAGCCGACGTGTTTTCGGGGAAGAAGTTTGAAGCTTGGAGTGCAACCAAGTGAAGACGAGAGGTTTCCTGGAAGAGAAACTTCGGGGGCAGCGGAACGACAAAAACGCTGCACTTTGAGTGAGTGATTCTCGGAAGAGTATCATCCAGAATTTTGTTCCAAGAACTTTGGACTGAATAGGCTTTCTATCTCTTTAGTCTTTGTGTGTCTTGGTTGTTCGATGCATGCGACTGCATTGTAGTGCGTGTTGTTGTCTGTGTCCGTTGTTTCGAGAGTGGCTGATTGTACTGTGTAGTACATTGTTTGATTGGTGAAATATTGTATTCAACTATTGTCGAATGTGCATATTTGTGTATTGTTTTTATCTGCCATTATTGAGAATATAGTTTTGTTTTGTTTATCAACTCTCGTCTCTGACTTGTTCTTTGGGCCACAGCCGGCGTCCGCTGGCACGCCAAAAAGGACCACTTCTAAATTGTCCACGCTTTCATGGTGCGGTTCGGGGGGCCGATACTTCGGCCCTTGGAATTAGCCCGGCGATTGCCTCCCGAATTAACGCTACCAGTGACAGCCGTGTATCACTCCTCTGAGAGCTTCTTCACCAGTCACCGCATACACCTTTACGGCATGTGCGCGACCTTTTATTGTGAGCGCGGTTATGTGACAAAGCCGCTCCGCAACTTCGTGCTCCGATGTTGATATAAAACAATGTTTGATCCCGATTTTATCCGCAACAGAAAGTGCTTACCTGTTACGGTATGTTGGCAAGCTGTGGTGACTGCCGCTGCCACCTCTAGAGTAGTGATTGAGCGTAGTGGTAAGCCCTAGTGATGCCGAATTACAATCTTGAAATCACCCTTTGGAAGCAGCGGGAGCTTGACCACCCCTTCTTCTTCGGGTTCTTGGTCGATTTTCTTTTATGTCTTCTTTGGACTCTTCTGCCCCTGTTTCCCTTCTCTCGCTTGCTGTTTTTTCTGCCTTAAGGTGCGAACGGTGTACCAGTCGTCCTCTGTCGTAGTTCTCTCAAATGTTGCGGGGTTGCCTTGTCGTTAAGTAGTAGCCCTCGCTTTGGCTTGTCGAAGGTGTGGCGAGGTCCATGCCCTCAATCGTCGTGATATTTCAAGTGCTTGCTGATGATGGTGGTGTCAAAGAAATGGCCTGGGGCTCCATTTCTCGTGCAGGAAGCGGCGTAGTTGTTACTGTGGCTCCCTAAACGCTGGCGGCGTCGGAGCTGCCACGCCGAGATGGCGCTTGGCGCAGCTCGTCCACCCTCTTTTTGTAAGTCTGCGGTCCGTGCGTTCGTTGGAGGTTCACTTGTTTGGTGGCCAAATGTTCCCCTGAACTTCACAAAATCTTTGGCGTCATTTGCGTGATGGGTAGACAAACTTTCCCAGCGGAAACACAAAAATATTATTGAGTGCGACGTGAATCACATAGCGCTCGTAAAGACGCTTGGCGCGTTCTCGCCGCTGACTCACCGAGCCTATGTCTTTCCTGGTTTTTCAGCTTGAAAACTGAAAGCTGGTCAAAGAATGTGCTGAACGCCACGGTGCTGGTGGAAACGCACCAGGGACGCTCCGGGCGCCGTTGTTTGAAGGGAATAAATGCAAAAAAATGTAAGAGCGTTGACATATAGATGCAATTGCAAAAAGAAAGACCAGTAAAACTACAAAGCATATGCTTAATTCCAATGGCCGATCACGAGCGCTGGGCCAGATTTTGAATGGAGCGTGAAGATCCGAGCGAGATCGCGCTCGCCAAATTTGCGAATGCAACGCGCGCGTCTCGGCAAGAGCCCTTGGTGAGTGAATGTCTATAGCGAGGGAGGAAGGGAGAGTGAAAGTGTTTTTCGGATATCCACTGGTGTTTGGATGAAAGGCGGGCGCACAGAATACGTCACTTGAACTACCGGTCAAATTCGCCGATTTTGGTGGAGCAAGAATTCTTACCCACGAAGCAATCCCTGATCTGCGGTTGTAAGGTATGGCGTCGCAGGCGAGGGGTGTGAGTGTCCTTTGTCGCAAAAGGGTGTGCTTCCCGAAGAGCCGATTCTCGGGAGACGATAATCCCGGCGTAAGGACACCTGTTCTCGTCAGAAGATTGCGGTTGGTCGCTGCTTTTGACAACCAGCTAGGTGGTCCCCAGAGAGCGAAGTGCCAACAGGCTACGTGAGGATATCCGCTGCATCGGCACCCATCTATCCACATTAGAGTCTGCGGAGACAGCTGTCATGCACGCTGGGCAGTGTAGTCATCTCAGAGTAACGGCAGAGGCCCGCAGCCTAACGGTGCCACCATTATGTGCGTTCGCACAGTTCGCGGAATGTAGTGTGCAGGCCGGTCCTTTCGTCTCTCTTTCTCCGACTGAGAAGTTAACTGCTTGAATAAGAGTGCGAGAGAAGAGGACGGCAACAAATGTGTTTCGTCTGTCCGATAAACGGAGTGAATTGTTTTGGTTGGCCGCGAGGAGAATCGGGAGGGGCAACCACGGGGTTAAAACCTGGCTACCGCTTTCTCACCGTCATTCTGATCGCAGCAAAGAGTGCTCTGCACTATCGGCTCTGCCGAGGCAACGTGCGACGGTTCCAACGGTGAAAGAGTCATGTAAATATGTTCATAAGTTCCTGTGCATGAAGTCGAGTGGTTGAACGTATCGAAAAGCGCTGGTCTTCATCCTTTACAAGAAGCAGCAGCCACGACACAACAAGACGGACACCATGCAACCAACCTTCCACTCCCCTCTATAGCAACAACCGCTACGCAGTTGAGAGAGCTCTGCTCAAGGGAACAGAGGGAGTGGGTAGAAGGTTGAGTTTTACTGGCGCAGCTAGACAAGATCGAGACAACGACGACCAGAAACGCTCTGCGTACCAAAGAGTTCGTCGCTTTGCGGTGGACACGGAAGACAAAATCCAAGACATCAGCTGTTCCAATGAAGAAGCAAGCCACCGAGCTGAGGAGGCTGCGGTGCAGCAGCCATCGACCCGAGGAAGTCAGCCTGTTCAGCAATAGTCATCCCCATTCATCGGTCCAGCGACAACCCTAGCGACATCGAGCGATTTCGTGTGTCTGATGGCGGGCAAGGCGAGAGGACAGTGAGCAGCAGCTTCACAAGTGGTGAGTCCTCTAGTGTTCTTACATCTCAGGGGTACCGCTGCCTTTCTTGAGTTTTAAGGCGTCTTATGGCCACGAGGTTTGCCCCCTTATACCCGGACAGGTGAGTGCGGGCCATGAGTCTTGAGTCGGGAGACGATAGCGACGCGGCAAACCCGAAAGAGGTTAGTGCGCGGGAGAGCCAGTGAAATGACCGTTGCGGAAATCTCACGCCAGAGCGTAGACTGCAGGAATAGCGGTTGGAGATGATGGGCGGAAGCTATCGGTGGAGTGGACGTGAGTTCGGAATGCGGGATCCCTGTAGCGAACTGAGACGCTACCCGAAAGTTCTTACAGGGGTATTACCCAAATTTCCAACAGAGGCTGAAGCATCGGTGTGGTCTGAAATCGTGGAGAGTGCCCTTGAAGTGTACGAGGTACAGGGAGAGTTTTAGGAACGTTTGGTTTTCCGGTTGGAAGTGGAGAGAGTCCCATTTTTGTCCACGCGACTGAACCCCAATGGAGCATAAAGATTACCAGGTAATTAAACAAACGGTGCTGAACGAGCTCAAACTTTCGCCAGGAGAATATCTAAGAAGATTCTTGGGGTCAGATAGTGTGCGAGTGAAGGGTGGAGACCTGTTTCGACACGTTTAGAGAGCTACCTCCACTTTCACCTTGAGGCAAAGGGGTGTCAACATTCAAGTGCGTGGACAGTTTTTAGATGCGGAAGCATCTTATACTCGCGCCTTGTAGTGCGCCGTCCGCGCCGTCCGCACCGCTTCTCGAACATTCGACAGCTGACGCGCGCGCATGCGCCGTCGCGCCGTCGCCCACCATCTGTGCCGTGCGCGCTTCTCCTTCGAGAACATTCGACAGCTGACAGCACATGCGCCGTCGCGCCGTCGCCATCTGTGCCGCGCGCGCGGTTCTCCTTCGAGAACATTCAACAGCTGACAGTGCATGCGCCGTCGCACTGTATATGTACTCAAGGTCGGCGCTCGCTCGCTCAGTTGCCGCTCGTCGGTTGGTTTGTACGGCGCGTCGACGTCCAAGGTCGCGGTGAAATGAATTCCAACGAATCCACAAACACAATGATCGACGTCCCTTCGACCAGCGCCGTCCTTTCGCATACGTGTGTACGTGTTCACTCATTTAACACCCCCTCCTACAACCACGTTAACCAATTTAGCCATCGACCCAAGTAAGTCGCAATTTAACACCCCATTTCACAACCACGTTAACCAATTTAGCCATCGACCCAAGTAAGTCGCACTTTAACACCCCGTTAACCAATTATATGCTCCGCATCCTCCTCGGTGTTCCCCCGAGGGAAGCTGCGGGCAATTTTTTTGGTTACCGACCAATTAAAGTAAAATATGTTGGAGGAGGCCATGTGGTATGTGACACTCCAAGAAGGTAAAACGTGGATGAGCGCCCCAAAGATATCCGCGTTGCTGCGAACGTTTGAGGAAGCGCAGAGTGCGAATAGCACTGCGAGACAGGCGAATCAAAAGCCAGCGGAAGTTCAGGGCGTGAGCAAAGTTGAGCTCAGAATTAGACAGCGAAGAGTAGCATTGCCAGAGAAAGCCTAGGCGCAGAAGAAAAACGTAAGTCTAGGGCAGGCTTCAGTTGTGGTAGCGCAGGGCACCAAAAATGTAATTGCCCTCAGCGCCAGAAACAGCCGACTGAAGGGTTTCATGGCGCTGAGAGCAAAAGCCTAGTGGCGCTCGTTTCGTTGGGAGAACCAGTGGTAGCACACAGTGACCTTATCGCCGTGTCACTGGATTGTAAGAATAGCCATATCGGAGTGGTTTTGGACATGGGGGTTGATATTATTGTGTTGCGGGAGAGCCCAATTCCACCGGTGATTCAGAAGCCGCAAGGCCCTATTAACTTGACATCTGCGTTTGGTGTACAGTGAAAGCGAAGTTTCTGGTAGTCCCGTTGACGATGTCTAGCGAAAGCGGCGTTAGCGCTGACTGAAAGGGGATGGTTTCCGTGCTTTGCGCGTTCACTGACTAACTTACAGAACGAGCAGATTGCCTGCTGTCAGAAAAAGCATGGAAATCACTTGAAGATAAGTGAGCTTTTGAGAGTATATTGCAAGCGCGAAGGAGACAGGCGGCACACAGCTGACGCCAAATAGTTGCCTCTTGAACACGGGCAAAGTGCGGCAGTTATAACCCGAGATCCCTGAGAGCCAGGGGAAAACCGCGACTATAAATGTATCATCACCCATGTTGTCAAAGGGAGCGGAGACGACGACAAACCCCAGGGCAGCCGCGCGTCGCCCGATGAATCGCATGCGGTTGGCAGGAGAAATATGTGGGGTTGTCATGGACTGCCATTTTCGCGACCCGGCGTCACGGCAATTAACGGGCGCCGTACTCCCCCGCTGACCATGGGAACGGTGGGCACATGAAAGAGAGCAGGGAAGTGCAGAATGGGGTGTTTTTCTTCGAACGTCGCCGCCGACGTTTGAGCCTGTGTACCTACGGCAGCGTCTGCAGGGTGGTGGAAGGCCGCGATGTACCCCGAACAAGGATTAGACTACGGGACGCACCGGCTGAGAGCCAAACAGTCTGACCGTTCCCACAGGGAAACCGTGGAAAACCTCTGGTGGCCAAGCCGTATGACAGCACCCCAACAGGTTGTCACTCTCGCTAGTTGAGGGTCCTCTCTTAGTTAAAAAGGGGTGGGGTCAATATATTTTTTGGGGGCGGAGTTTCCAACCATGAAACGCGCATTATTGGACCTATGTAGAGGTCTCTTGTCCCCAAGGAAGAAAGCGAGAGGGCACGAGGGGGATTTAAGCACAGGATTTCGCCCTACTAGGCAGACTAGTCGCTGACCAACATGGTTTAGAAACAGATCAACAAGTATCTCTTCCAGAAGTTTTTAGTGTGGCTCTGTATCGGCTGGCCACCTAAACTTAGCCATTCGTCTAGTTGTGACACGATATACTTCGCCTCGAGTTAGCTCAACCTGCCCGAGGTCACCTGCAAGCACTAGCCTCCCGGAGCCACCAGCGTTGCAACACCGCCGACATCGCAGTCGTGCCAGAACTCTCTTAGACTTCTCGCATCCGTTCGTCGGGGACGCAATGCTGCCGGTCATCACACGTATGCCTTCACCTGTTTATATCTTCGAACTTTTTCCACCGTAGTTCTATTGTTGTTAGTTTGTGTAGTTTAATAGTTCTCTCTCGTAAGCTGACTTATTGTTTTTATATGTATTTTTGTTGTATCAAGTGTTGATGTATTTTGTTATTTGTATGTAAGTGTTGTACTAGATCCCGTGTGCTGCAATATCACTAGAGTAAAGTTTGTTTTGTTTTCTCACGTCTCTGATCTCTTCATTGTCTCTGCTTGCGTACGGAACGAACAAACCTGCTGTCATTCCAGTCGCCGACTTCGTGCAGGTGACGCTAGAGTGGCAGCTTGTAACGGGGATTTAGCGCCCCAAAACCACCATATGATTATGAGAGACGCTGTAGGGGAGGGTGCCGGAAATTTCGACCACCTGGGGTTCGTTAACGTGCACCCAAATCTGAGCACACGTGCCTACAACTTTTCCGCCTCCATCAAAAATGCAGCCGCCGCAGCCAGGATTTGATCCCGCATCCAGTGGGTCAGCAGCCGAATACCTTAAGCGGGGGACACATGTTGCGAATTTGGATGCGATTTGCCGTACGGCTGTTCGTGCCAACAGCCGCATCCGACAGCCGTCCGACAGAATGCGGCGACAATTCGCACGCCGCGCGTGCATCCAACTTGCTGAATGTAGCCGCACGGCAACCGCGGCGGTCTGTCGGCCACAGCCAATGGCATCGCTGCATCGTACGACGTCAGCGCCTCACTCCATCTCGCCAGTACAAGCTGCATGGACGCCATTTCGTCAACTTCATTTCAACTGTGCGCACGTATATTTTTGTCGCCATGAGTCAAGCCGCGGTGCAAAATGATCTGCTAATATCGCTAGTTCATGAGCAGCGAATGCTCTGGGATCTGCGGCTGGCGGCCTACAAGAACATCGATGCGCAAACGGCTGCGTGGATTGCCGTCGCGACAAGCCTAGGCCTAGCTGGAACACAGGGTGAGTACCGTACCAGCATTTCTAGGTGTGATTGTGCCGCCCAGCACGAGTTGCTACTATATCTCTAGTATTTCACTAATGAACTCTGCCGCCCCTCCTCCCCAAAAAACTAACGTCTACTACTGGCGCCGTACGCTCTTGTCTGCGAGTTTGTTCGCGACTGCCACGTGCATATACATTTTTAATATCGCTGTGCTATAGCGGCGGAATGCTGCATAGATACTTTTTCGATACTCGTGTAATGCGCAGACCGATGAGAAAAGCGGCCGCGGCGAGGCAATGTCTATAGGGTGGTATTTGCATGAGTATCTGAACGAGCGCGTTTTGGAACCACCTGCGCACTAAAATGAAACACACACAAGCATGTTTGCGCCCACCCAGTGTGTGTTTTTGCATCACCCTCAAAGGAACATTTGTATTTATATCCCCATCAGCGGCGGTGGCTCCGTTACCAGTTGTTTTTGCTAGTTGTCAACTTGTGGCTCACGAAGGAAGACAACTGGGCACGTTAATTCATGTTCATTAATGGTAACGTTGTGTGTACGTGTGCAGGCCTTCTTGGCGTATTCATTTTCAGTGCATTTTTGCCGTTCTTAATCAACTTGTGGCCAAAAGAGTACAGCATACATGGCTCATTAGACGAATTGAACCTCCTGCATTGTCAATACATCTTGTGTGCTGCGTAAGACTGCAGGCGATCGCTTTAGTGAAAACACAATGTTCGATGGGTCGTTCGACGTGGCAGTAATCCAGAACTAATATCAAGCTTTTTTTTCGAAATGAATGTAACCATTAACTAATTCCACAGACAGTTGGAGCCTCCGACTTGATTTTTCTTATGCCAAAATAAACAACTCACAGCAGATGAATGAAAAATTTTATTCCATAATAACTGACTGATCAGTGAAACTCACATTGCTTCATTTTCTTTTTTAAAATTTATTCCTGAGTGTCTTGAAATTATTGATTGTAGATTTAGTTCATTTGAAAATAGTGCATCATAAATCGTGCCTAAAGGGAAAATTCGTTTATAAAAGTGCTTGCCCAGTAAATTCGCTCTAAAGACCTTGTTCGGTACAAAATGTGAAGTGATTGTTCTTTTTATTTGCTTGCACACGACACTTGTTTAATAATTGCCGTATAGAAAGCGTTCTCACATTTATTCTGCAATAATGTATTGTAGTACACCGTTACAAGCACATAATTTGCACTAGCAACCTTTCATAACTGCAAAGGTGCTTGCAAAATAAAATATACTTTAGAAAAACTATTGAATCACAAACTAAACAACAGTTTCTTCGGTGCTGCTTCTAACAGAGAATGCTAGGTTACCAGTTGCTATCCGCTAATTCCCGTACTCTTTTACGTTTGCAGGTGACACAGCAGCCATTTCCAAACGCTGGCGCAATCTAAGAAGGACGTTTCGCAAGAATTTGCGCGAATCGAAAAATAAGAGTGGGGCGCCTGCTGGGGAGCCAGTCAGCTCGTGGAAGCACATTACTCAATTGCTGTTCCTGCGGGACATTGTGGAGCCGCGTGTGTAAGATAATCCTTTCATTTGCCCCACGAGGCTTTCGAAACAGTTGACATGTGCCATAATGCTCATGCTTTAGAGTTGGAAAACAAGGTATTCTTGGTCTACATCACTAACCCATCACTCACATGCATTAACTGTGTGCTTAGTATGATAGAAATTAAAGTAGCTCATAGCAGATTCTCATGCCCTATTAATGGCTAGTATACTCATTGTACGTGTGAAGCAACACATACATAATCAACACTATTTTCTGTATATTTCTTTGCTTTACTTTTAAAATGAAACAAACCACCATCACAACAAGGGTTTGAAGACATTCCAGTGAATTATACAGCATATACTAATGTGAAACTAAAAATAAATGCTACAGATCACAGCGAAGATGTGCTGAAAGAGACTCCGCAATACGTCGACATTGTGAATATCAGTCAATACACACCTCACATCGATAGGCCTTACGTATATGCATACACAAACAAATGTGGACTGTGCCACTCTGAGCTTCTAACATGGCGGTATGCACACGATGGCTGACAGATGGCAGCGATTTCCCATAAAATCTATACAACCATAGCAATGAATGCTGAACTGTGAAAATAGGTATAAGTGCATTAACGCATTACAATAACTACATTCAAACTAAAGTTGAAAGAGACCGATTTGTAATGATAAGGAGTCACTAGAATTTTATTTTCAAGTGCACAGGTTAGACATTAGATTCAGCACAGTAAAGTATCCTAATGAAAGAGCAGTGAATGTCAAAGGTGTCCTAATTTTTGAACTAGTGTTAGTAGTAAACTAGTGATGCGAAATGAGTATGCTTAATGTTTAGTAACACAGTGTGATTGCATTTAGCAGGAATTCGCACCAATTGGTAAATTTATAATCTTAGCTGTCACTGCCAACTCATGCACATTGTTGTAGCTGCAATAAAGCAGTGTGTGCCAGTGACACTACCCCACAAACCAGTGCGTCATCATCACTGCCTCAAGATACAGTAGACTCTCACTAAATGAAAATCTGTTACATGGAACTATTGCATCTGCGATACTTGGTTTCGAGCTTGTATTCTGCACCTATGTTCACCTCTCAGTAAACGGAACCACTGTTTATTGCAACATATTTTCTCGGTTCCTGGAGGTTCCCATTAGTGAGAGTCCACTGTATCTCAAAACCATTACGGTTGACCTGTAAGTTTGTGTGTGTCTCCACAGGTGTGATAAGAAAAATAAATGCACAATGCAGCCATTGGCTGCAAAACACCATAAACGAGTACCTTAATATTTATTGTAATGTTAAAGCAATCGTGATTTACGTTACTCTATGCCTTCTTGTAGGACCACCAGCAACATGGACGCAATGAACGATGACTCCGTGGCAGAGATTCTGGGCCAAGATCCCGACAGTGTTTGTGGCGAATCGCCAACACAAATGCTTTTAGACATGGTCGACGACACACAGACACCTCAAGCATCGCAGACACGTTCATTTCATTTACTTCCTTCAAAAGATACTATTATTTCTGCGCTTTCACAAAAAACACATGCGCTTTTTCAAATGTCACACGCAACACTAAACGAAAAAAAAAGGACAATGGAGACGCAGCCCTAGAGGAAATAGACAAACAACTACAAACATCTGTTACGGACACACAGCACTTTCTTCTTTCCCTAGCGACACACATTGACAATATTCCACCCCATTTATTAGGGTTGTTTAAAATACACATGATGGACATTGTGAATCATTATGAGGCTGGGGTTGTGCCTAAAGAGTTGATCTCTTTACAGCCGCCACAGCCACAGCCAACAGAATAAAAAACTGTCTGCAATGAAAATGAGTGGCATTTGTAAATAAATTTCATGAATGTATGTTTTGAAGCTCATTGATTTTTCGCTTGTAAGCCAGACACTCCTGGTCTGTAAATTCAACGGCAGGTGCCGATAGTCCCTATCCTAGCAACTTTCATGCTGCATCTTCTTGAACGCATGCCTAAAATGACATACGAAACATTTGGTCTTGCTCCGCTACTAATGCATTGTAATGGGATCAGCGAGTTCAACTTTCCCGAGTGTTGTTTATTGTCGTCGTACCTTCCATTCACCAGAATAATTTCACAGTGGGTGCCGCTTTCTGTTTCAAGCACATCGCAAAATGCTCTTGCCATCCTCTCAAACATGAGGACTATTGAATGCTGTATGAATGCAGCATTTTATAACGACTTCGTTGTAAAAAAAAACTCTAGGTTATGCATTTGTGTGCTTCTGGTAGGTGTACAGGCATTGCAGTTTATCGATTATGCGATGAGCCTTAGTTGTGTTTCTTTGACCATGGTATCTTTACATAGAAAAATTACTATGTAATACACTCAAGCCACTAATTGGCTTTGGCAGGCCTAGTCATATGTACTGCTTTATTTGAAGAAATAAAAGGTAATATTATTATTACTATCACATAAACTGTGACACTTTGGTACTTACGTTGCACTTAAAAGGAGTTTTCGCGCGAAACTGTGTGCCTATTATCATTAAACAGCATGCTCTACATTTATTGTTGTTTAATGTCACTGAAAACTTCATCATTTTTTCACAGTCTTGAGCACTTGTGTGGCATTGTTATTGACAAACAGAAGGCAGTGGTCACTTTATTCTGAAAAAAAGTACTCGTCTCATAAAAACCCTGACCTTTGTTGTAGCATTGTCTTAAGCCATCGATAAAAGCTTTCTGTTGAACGCTTACAAGGTTTTTATACTTCTATTGTTGCAGGAACATGTGCGTATACGAGGTAAACGCAAGCATTCTCAGCCACTTAGCTTTCCAGACTAAACTTATCGACTGTCCCACATTTCATGGCGAACAGAATGAGAGAAAAGATGCATATGCCTATAAGTGCGAACAATGGCACTGAACTTGTCGCACAGATATGCGAGCTTTCTAGGATCTTTTTTTTTAGTTGTTGTATGCAGATGAGAAAGAAGTAAATAAGTAGTTTCTAGTGAGCAATTCATGCTCTGATGCAATATCGGCACTGACTCTTTGCCGCACTGCAACAAATACCTCACTAGAAATGGTGAGTATGTAACTAGCTGAGGTGCGTATCTAAATGTTGCAAAGTAAGCCTTTATTTTTATTTTAGTTTTTACTTTGCGACCGAATGGTTTTTATAAAGATAGCACTGTTACACAGAAATTGACATTTTAATGGTTCTTAGGTGAACCATGCTGCTTCGTTTGAATTATCAGAAAATCGTAATTTACAATTATTAATATAATGAGCTTCAATGTGTCTGGCACTTAAACTCTTCATAGCACACCATCCTGCCATGGAACACATCCTACAGCACTGTTGAAGTATGTCGTATAGAGGTCCCTGACATACCTTGCCATTTAGGCAAAGTTGTGGGCCTTAGTGCGAGCCAGATGCAAGGGTGGTTGCACGAGCTGCTATCGCCACTGGCCACCCCGCCGCTGCCCGATGGGGCTCACAGAATCTGCACAGCCGTGACCGCAGTAGGAGTCCTCACTTGCTGTGTAAGCATCCACGAGGAAGTTGTGTAGCACACACATGGCCTTGACATTCCATTCAGCATTTGCTGAGCTCTCTCCCATGGTTCTCTGGAGAATCCGCCACCTTGTGACAAAATGCCGAATGCATTCTCGGCACAGCTCCTGAATAAAGCAAGAAATGTTTCCAGAAAGTTGTGAGTAATCAGTTCTATCAATTAAAGGTCTAAAAACGTAAACTTTGAGCTCTACAAAACTCTGGACAAACAAAATACCAATTCACTCTCCTTTACACAGCACCCAAGTGCATTCAATGCAAAAAGTTTTATTGTGCTCTACCCAACAAAACACATGTACTTGATTTTATACCATCAAATTTTAGACTATATTTAGTGTCTGCCTGCCCTGCCTTAGTCTTTTTATTTAATTGTGTGAGCAAGGATAAGCAAGTTGTCCTGGGGCGTGATTCTCATGGTATTCACTTATTAAACTCAATTATGCCTCCACTGATTCACTAGAGCTGAACAAGCAGCACGCTGCCTGTTTCGGCTCGTTCTTCCGCAACGTCATTTTGACGCCACAAAGCTTTCACAACTATCGACAAAATTGAAAAAGACCGAATTGAAAACAGTCACAAAATGTGCTCACATTGTACAGTAATATTAATGCTGCAAAAGCTGTTTGGTGCGAAAATTAGCGATAAAAAATTATGAAAATGGTAAGAAGGGGATATATTGAAACCATCTAGCCATGTTTGCTATAAAAAATCATTCCATACTGTTTAGCGTACACAGAGAGACAATGATGAAAAAGAGTCTGCACATTAGTAGAAGGTGAGGTTTTGGGCACTATCTTAAATGGCTTTGAGCACACCTGTGTGCTTGGTTTTCATCAATCTCCCTACCATACCCTCTTAATATATTCCTAACATGGGCTTGCGTAAAGCTCTTCTCTAGTAGAAATGCCCTTGATTTAGAGCATGAGCGATTTGAATGACATCAGAACAATGATATAAAAACTGTTTTTCTCGACCAGGTAAAGATAATAGTAGTTAGTGGACCGCTATGTCTGCAAACATGTTAAATCTGAGAACAAAATAGAAGACTAAGATGACTGAAATGTTATGATATCTTCAATCTATATTTCAGACATCTTATGATAACAAATTACAGCATTACTCTACTGTAGCGCAAGAGGAGACTTTTTGTGCGTCCAGAAAACACAAATATTCATTTCGTCATTCGACAACAACGCGAGGGTGGTTGACTTAAGAAAGCAAAAATCTGAGAAAAAACTTGCATAACATTCTAGTAAATATGGCAGCTGAAATGAAGTACAAACAATTCGGTATGTTGACTACTTGTATGATGTTGTCACTATAGGATAGTAACAAATTAGACATGTTCTGGGACTGCAATTATAACAATCATGCAGCTTCAAATTATATCAACTGACCGTGCTCTGCTCAAGCGGTAGTTGAACACTCTTTCACTTGAATTCAGACCACGTCCTGGGTAAGGCCTCAAGAAATCAGTCCTCGGCTGAAAGGCCTCGTCCCCAACAAACACACAAGGAGCCGGAAGCCTTGTGTTTGGAAGGTGCAAGTCCTTTGGCAGCTGTAGCTTTCCTTGTTGAAGCCGTTTGCCAACCTTTGACTGTTCGAGAACGCCTCCAACGCTCTGCTTGCCATAGGCTCCCACATCAACCATGACAAATTTGTAATTGCAGTCAACGACTGCCAGCAGCACAATGGAGTAAGTGCTCTGCAATAAAGAAATTATCTTTAGAATGCATGAGAATCTACAAGCAGGTTAATAGTTGTTTAATCATTTCTGCTTTATGGTATCAAGAAATCTTGAGCAAGTAATTCCATCATAACTAATAACCTTTCACAGCAGTGTTGAAAAAATAAAAAGACTCAATGCTTCAGATGTTCAAATACCTATACATTATTTTATGATTAGGCAACGGGATCGCTTTACCACTGTACACACTTTATTTTTGTGAATAACTATAGAGAACAGCACATTTACAGCATTGCTTGATGGACAACACAATGCCGTGAGCATACCCACATTTTGTTACTCGACACCATTATTAACTTTCACGTCTATGAAAATGAGCATATGCTATGAAAAAAAGTTACGAAAGCAAAAATTAAGAACCATGACATACACACTGAGCATATGTTACTTATATACAACTAGTTGCCTCGTCTAATAGTGCAGGTAATAGCCCTGCCACACTGGACGTTTTAATGTCATTCAAACTAAATGACATTCTCACCTTAATGAGATTATGCGGCTGACAATGTGGCGCTTAAAATTCTCAATTTAAGAAGAAATACTGCAAGCACGCTAATAATTTTGAGTTTTTTAAGGCATCTGTGATCTTAACGAGAGCAGTTGTGTGGAAGGTTGCCGCAAAATGTTTGTACTCTCAACCTCGGAGGTACAGAGACTACTCGATTCCAGCCGATGGCATGGTCGGCCATAGTGTAAACAAACACACGCCACGGCCGGACTAGAAACGTGCGTTTTGTCTTGCCACTTTGGGTAAATGATGACGGTGCCTGGTGTTATAGTCAACTTGGTTTATTACGTTACCAATTGATATTAACACCTCCACTATGGCAGGGGTATAGGAGTACAGTATTGACAATCTTAAGTAACAGTCTTATACCCCTGCCACACGGCACCTGTAATGTCAATTGCTGCAAAAAACATAAGGGGTTAATGTGATTTTTGAAGCTGCTATATGGCCATGGTGAATGACATTCGCTCGTTGAATGTGTTCACTGAACTTAAGGAAGCGCGACATGTGTTCTTTTGCCAACAGGCACTTCACAAAATTGACATCTTAAAGCAAATGTAAACGATGTTCAGATGTTTAATAAATGTTGTTAATATTTCAGTTAACTTTTTAACGTGAAACACAATTGTGCAAGTAATTTCAGCAGCTGTATTATCTTTTTCAGGCTCAGACTTCAGCCACGTTTACACACACTCGCTGTTGTTTTCGTGCAATGTCGCCGTGTTACTCACAGGTAGGAGAATACGTACGCACATATTGGGCACCAGTTTAGGGAGAGTGATTTCAAACCGATTTTTCTTTCTTGGGAAGCACCCCATTTCTCTATTATTCACTGACGAAGGTGAAGCCCAACGAGCAGCCGACGTAAACAAATTGGCGTGTAGACACAGCTCCAAATCCCTCGTAGCCTGTGATCTTTCTTCAATATCAAGCTTGAAACGCTTCAGTCGGTTCTGATGCCTCATTCGCAGCATCTGGAGTGTAACTATCGTTCGTTCGCACAGATCGTAATCTATCGCGGTCACAAAATCATGAACACTAGTTCCAAATATTGCCGATTGCAAGTTGTGAGTACAAGCTAGTTTTGCTTTGGTATGAAGATCTTTTTTCTGCCAATGCTGTTTTATCGCGTGGGAGTATATTTTCAACCATCCGGACATTTTTATGTAAACGAAATGCGCGATTTGTAACTTTTCGGTATCATAGTAGCCTACGAGTAAGTACTGACACCAAATTCGAATGTCATTTCACGTAGCCGTGTAGACCCGGAACGCAAGATCACAATGAGATTCGTTTTCAAAGTCATTCACTGCAAATGACATTAAACGTGCAGTGTGACAGGTGTATTAGACGACAAAATTGAATGTGATTCAGACATTTAAAATGGTGTTGCAATCTCGTTACAACTGTTCCCATTATGCACACCTTGTAGTTGAAAAACAAACTGCCACAGTTCTTGGGACATTTAATCTGAACATGTTTTCCGTCAACAGCACCGATGCAATTTGGAAACTGCCACGTACGGCTGAAACCTAGAGCAATATGGAGCCAGGTTTCAGTGGTGAGAATCTGAGTCTAAAAAAGAAAAAAAATAGAAAAAGAGTTCATAGAGCACAAAGATGTTCCTACAATGGTGGTTAGCATTGCACATCAGCAAAGTTTGAATGCAGTATTACACTTTTCGTTTCTTATGAGCATTAGGACAGTCATCTCTTAAAGGGTCTGTCTACCTTAAAATACATTGCTGGGCGAGCTGGTGCATTGCATTAAATTAAAAGCAGGAGCAATGAGATTGTAAATATTTCTTAATAAATCAGTTCGCTGGCGCTGTTGTTTTTTTTCACAACTATCTACCGTCTTTCATCACATTTGTGTTTTTTTCGCAATAGAAATCAAACTGTTTGAAGTACCCAACTTTGCGGCAGCTCCTCCAGAAAGTACATTCACTTGTTAAGACACTGTTTATAGCAATATATGAAATATAACTAAAAACAGGGATGGCACTGTTCACTTTAGCATGCTTTTTATAGTAAAATGAGCCACCTATTACAATGCTCCAGTGCACAATATCAGATACACCAATGGAATCTGGCTGCAATGTGGGCTGAAAATAGCTCCCTCTTGCGACGGCGTACTCTGCGATGTGCTGTCAACGCTTTCAGAAAATGAGTTGACTGTGTCGCTTACGAGGGAACAAAAGGAGAGAGAGAGAAAAACGCTTCTTTTTCAATAATTTTCCAACCAGCCCAGGCCAGAAGTGAGGCGACGTGCTCAGTCAGTGTCATAAGTGGGCTACGCATGACTGTAACCGACACAAACTATGCAGAGTAAACGCTGCACAAGCACCAAATAAGCCTTCCCTAAGGGCTACTGAGCAAGGAACCAGTCAAAGTGGCATTAGATGGCCTCACTGCACTGAAGGATGGTATGAAAGTTGAATAGCGAATGTACAGACCAAGTGAGAAACTATGAGGCTCAACTTGAAGCCTGATGCACACTGTGCAGAATCGCTAAGCAGTACCTGTAAATAATGTGCCAGAAAGTATACTCACGGGCATGTACAGTGGCTGAAGCCTTATCAAAACAGCATGGCACGTGACCTTCACAGCCATGCGCACCGTAGATATGCCAACTCTGAAAGCAAGTGCAATATCCTGGATGAGGTCTCCAGATGAAAGGTATCTGCAATACAAATGTATTTTTCATTAGTAAGAGTATACAGTAAACATCTTGAAAACATTGGTGCATGTAGAAACTAACAATTGTACATGGCTCTAATGTGTGGGTGCCACCTGATTAGATTTGGTGATGGAATTCGGAAAGGCACGGTGCAACACATAGTTGGGAGTATGGGCTGCATTGTGCAAAACAACGTAACATTTGTATGAAAAAGTAAAGTAATCACAGGGAAAAACAAAAGTACACATATCACCATATTACCTGAGTGTCATGGCCAGTCGCTCAGCAGGGCTTATTGGCTCCCTAACAGCATGCTTCCTTTCAAGGTCTTTCTGGAGAAGCCAAAGAATGAAATCAAATTGATGTGGCAGCATCCGATAATACTTATTAAAGTATTCGGTGTCGCCTTGCCACATTCGCTGCATCTGGGGAAGAAAGAAATGCTTTTCAGCTAATGCAGAAAATTTTCTGATGCAACTGAATTTTTGCGGTCACTGAGACAAACTTCAAAAATAAATGTAACTCAACAATATGCCAGAAATAAACATAATCATTTACATGTTGCATGAGAAATACACTATATATTACAAGTGCTGGATTCAAAGTTATCACGGACAAGATCTTGAAATATAATTATGTTAGTCCATGCAGTAGTGTTTGGTGGCAGCTTGTTTTACTTTCTCGCTGTGCGCAGAACGAAAGATTTGGCGTGGTGTTTACAGCGGCAGATTATATCTTTTACTTCATTGGGGTGCTTTTGGCAACGACAGATGGTGGCTGGTGGCAGGGAAAAGTCGGCAAGGAAGAAAAGAGTGGTGGTGGTGGTGGTGGTGGTGGTTTACGCGAAAAAGATAAGTGCGCAAGTTTACGGCGAATTTTTCAAAGCAATGAAACTAACTAAAGGTGTATTCTGAGAAGAAGTAGACAGCATGCTTTTAAAGAGTACATGGTCCAGAATAATTTAGTGTTCATAATACGTTGCCATAAGTGCCTCTTCGCGTACCTGTGTCCTTTCGCACTAAATTAAAGCTGTTCAGAATATCATCACACCATTGCGTAAAAAAATAACACAGTTATCACTCAATGACACGCTTTTATAACCACCGAATAAAAAGAAATGCTACTTACCGTCGTAAAAAACTCGCTCTCGAAGTGACGCTTTGTCCATGAAGGCCTCTCCCACCACCTGCGTCTTTTTTCCCTTTGCTGCTTTTGAATCGAGATCACTTTTTTCTTTAATAGCGGTAGCCTTCTGCGGCGGTCCAGGTGCAACATTGGGCGGCTTCGAACGAACAGCACAAGTACACTTAGCACTACAACAACACACCATGCAACACGCCAGCGGCCTGCCGTTCGCGTTGTTAGTTGTTGCTCATTTCGATCGCCGTTGCCAGCCCTTCATCGCGCAGTCTTTCAAACTTAGAAGATAGATATTTTGTGTTTGTTAAATATTGTTATCACCACTTTACATATTCAGTAAGAGAAAAGTCACTTTTTTAAATGCAAGTATTGTTTTAAAACAGAAATAAGTGTGTTTTTTGAGAGAAGATTTGGACGCCAATTAGGAAAAAAAAATAGGGGGCAAGCAACAATGATTCGGCGGAGCTCAAAATTTTGAAGGCGCCATACCATGTGTCCCAAAACGTCGCATGCGGTAAATCGGACTGCGGTGCGCCGTACGGCAAATCGCATCTGAATTCGCACCATGTTTACCACAGCGGTGGGACGCGGTGGGCAGGAAAGATACAGGCGCACCCGAGGAGTTCCGCGAAAAGGAGCATGGCGAAGTAAAACCGCAGACAGCCGAGAAGGGCGCGGAAGTGGAAGGCATTCTTGAGCGACAAGGTGAGCGTTTGTGCGTGGCACAGAGACCGGCGGAGCCTCGAGAGCTGGAGGATGCGAGTGAACTCCACCTTTGTTGCCCAAAAATTGGGTCAATTGGCGTATGGTTCGAGCAAAGCGTGAAATTCAGCGTTGCTGAGTATGAGTCGCGGCCGGAAGCAGCGTGTGCTGCGGGTACTTGCCCGGTCTCTCATCAGTGAGCCGTTGCCGAAAAACGAGACCACGACCGAGTCCGCGAGATATTTATTAAGAATGGGGTGCTGTTCAGTGGCCAACCCATTGTAACTCCGGTGCGGCAACCAAAAGTTCCTGAAGAAGAGAGATTAACTAGAAAGAGCTCGCATCGCCATAGAATCGTAATGGGGGAAGTAGGGAGACTTCTCGAGTGGGAACAGTGTTGCGTGGAGTTTCCCTTGGTGAGCTACTTAGGGCGTGTTGCAGGTTCCCCATGTGGGGCGCCTAACGGTGAGGCACTTGTGGTAGTAAAAAGTTTTAGTGTAGGAACGAAGCTGATAAAATTTCGGGCATCGTGTGGACACTACCCAAGCTACACGGGCTAAATTACGCAGAGGTAGCTCTGCCGTTATCTAAGCTAACGGGAGAACGAGTTGCGAACAAAATCGCGTGGGCGGATGGGGCGTGTCGGCGGCATAGAGCCGCACGGTGTGAGTAGAGCCGTATAGAGCCGCACGGTGTGAGTAGATCCCGAAAAGCCATATTGGCTTGTAGAGAACTTGTCCATGGCCACCTCTGAGGTCTACCAATCGCGGCGAGCAAAGAGTGACACTCAGGCGTCGATCGCGTTTGCACGGCACAGGTTTTCTCCAACTCAAGGCCGCGATTTCTTGTCAGTCAGCTGGAATTCAGGAGCGTTCAATATCTGGCCCTTCAGCGCACTGATGACCATGGTCTGTGGCCCCCCCCCAATATTGTTGCCGACACATACAGACTGTCGAAAGCACCTAATGGTTCCTCGGTAAATCGCAGCGGTGCCTCAGGGGCCGTTGAGACACTAGTGGACTAGGCACGTGGTGGACACTGCTTTAGTTAAGAGTGACGTGCGCGAACTTGAGTACCCTTCAACAGCACCATGCGTTGAACTGTGTGAGGGTTTCAGTGTAGTGTTTTTTTCTTGTGTGTGTAAGCATGCAGAAGTTATGGTGTTCTTTGTTTGAGTTGAACAGCACCATGTGCGAAAGGTTGTGTGTGCTTCAGTGAAGTGTTTTTTTGTGTGTGTGTATGACTAGACGCGTCCAGGAGTTGTGCGATTGTACTTGCGTACGCTGTGACCTCGGGTAGTTTTTTTTTTCTTTTTTAGGGAATTGTTTTGTGGTGGCGCCCGTTTGTGGGGACCCCAAGGTTTAGGCATATAGAATATGGCACGCGTTGCAGAAATGCTTCTGGCGTTCAAGGAACAGTGAGGTGCGGCCGCCGGGGTGTGGACGTTCGGCGCCATCCTTTTATGTTCTGTTATTTGCGTAGCTGCATTTGAGCGCTTGCGAGAATCTTCGGAAAGGCGTTTAAGGTATGGCGTCGCAGGCCAGCGGGGTGAGTCGTATTGTAGCAAAAGGGTACGCTTCCCGAAGAGCCGATTTTAGAGAGACAATAATCACGGCGTAAGGATGACCATTCTTGTAAGAATATCGTGGTCGGTTGCCACTTTTGACAACCAGCAAGGTCGTCCCTTGCCAGCGAAGTGCCGGCAGGCGACGCAAGGACATCCGGTGTATCGGCACCCATCCACCTGGACGAGAGTCTGTGGGATGGCTTTCACGCTGGACAGTGTAGTCATCTCGCAGTAATGACAGGGGGGCCCGCAGCCGAATGGCGCTACCATTGTGTGCGTTCGCACAGTTCGAGAAACGTAGTGTGCAGGCCGGTCCTTTCGTCTCTCTCTGTCCGACCGAGAGGTCGAGTGCTTGAATAAGAGAGCGAGAGGAGAGGATGGCAACAAATGTGTTTAGTCTGCCCAATAGACGGAGTGAATTGCTTTGGTTGGCCGTGATGAGAATTGCGAGGGGCAACCGAGGGGTTTCACGTGACTCCCGTTTCCTCACCGTCGTTCTGGTTGCAGCAAAGTGGAGGTAGGCTCGGTGACTGTGCAGCAGCGCAGTTCACTAATCCGTTTGCCTTCTCCATGCAGACCTACGCCCTCATCGCCGCAGTCATGCTTTCTGGACCTGTGCTGCCCCAATCTGCAGCCTCACTGATCCTAGCGACTCACAGTTGCGGGACCGGTGCAGGCAACTGGACACGCCACTTCGTTCACGCTTCAGTGTGCATGGAAGCGCCACCCCTCACCCTTTCCTGCCCTCCCGGATATCTGGTTTTATCGCGGAAAACAGCATCTCTACCGACATCAGCCACTGCCTCTCCTATAAAAGACCAACACCGTCCGACTGCGCTTTGTGGTCTCGGTGACTGTGCAGCAGCGCAGTTCACTAATTCGTTTGCCTTTGCCATGCAGACCTACGCCCTCATCGCCGCAGTCATGCTTTCTGGACCTGTGCTGCCCCAATCTGCAGCCTCACTGATCCTAGTGACTCACAGTTGCGGGACCGGTGCAGGCAACTGAACACGCAACTTCGTTCACACTTCAGTGTGCATGGAAGCGCCACCCCTCACCCTTTTCTGCCCTCCCGGATACCTGGTTTCATCGCGGAAAACAGCATCGCTACCGACATCAGCCACTGCCTCTCCTATAAAAGACCAACACCGTCCGATTGTGCTTTGTGGTCTCGGTGACTGTGCAGCAGCGCAGTTCACTAATCCGTTTGCCTTTGCCATCCAGACCTACGCCCTCATCGCCGCAGTCATGCTTTCTGGACCTGTGCTGCCCCAATCTGCAGCCTCACTGATCCTAGTGACTCACAGTTGCGGGACCGGTGCAGGCAACTGAACACGCCACTTCGTTCACACTTCAGTGTGCATGGAAGCGCCACCCCTCACCCTTTCCTGCCCTCCCGGATACCTGGTTTCATCGCGGAAAACAGCATCGCCACCGACATCAGCCACTGCCTCTCCTATAAAAGACCAACACCATCCGCCTGCGCTCTGTCGGCTCGGTAACTGTGCAGCAGCGCAGTTCACTAATCCGTTTGCCTTTGCCATGCAGGTCAGTAATTCACACAGTGTATTCGCTAAAAAATCTAGTAATTACTTTTTGGTACAGTCACCGAGCCAACAGTGTTGCATTGTCATTGCCGCTGAATGCACGAGTGTCATTTATTCCTTGTTGCTGCAAGCCGGTGACGTTGAAACAAACCCCGGCCCTAGTACCATTCAAGAAGTTGCCACCGAATTAAAAAAATTATGCGCTGGTCAATACACCGTTCTCACTGAACTAAAAGAGTTGAAGAATCAGTTGCAATCAACTGATAAAGTAATAACAGAATTAGGTAAACGAATAACAGATCTTGAGAATCACTCCAAGTCCCTTTCATCTCTTAAAGTTGAAATGGACAGCCTAAAGGCTACCACACTTCAGATGTCCCACCAGATAGACAGCTTATCAGCCCGAGTGGACGACTCTGAAAATCGCTCCCGCAGAAACAACTTAATATTCTATGGCATTCCCGACACTAACCCTTCCGAACATTTCACTGAACCGGAAAAATTAGTCATTGCTCTTTGTGCTAATCACATGGAACTGAATGTTGAATCAAAAGATATAGACAGAGCACATCGTCTTGGCCATCACGCTGTGGGCAAAGAAAGGCCGATAATTGTAAAATTCAATACTTTTAAAACAAAGGACAAGATTCTTTCAAACGGCCGCAAACTTAAAAACACCGGTTATAATGTTGGCGAAGACTTTTCCGCAACAGTTCGGATTGCTCGCAGGCATCTTATCGCTTTCGCTAGGTCTTAGTCATGTCCATTTATGTTGACCTTCAAAACACTACGCATGGGCAAGAAACGCTACATATTTGAGGAATCGTCACAAACCGTTAAAGAATTACTATAGCTAGTTCCTCGCAATCCAAACGCGCGTCATGGCCCCAGGTCCACCCCACGCCCACTACTTTCGCTATCAGTAATTTTTACTAATATACGCAGTTTTCTTCCAAAGCGAGACGTCATTTCGAATCTTGTTTTCTCGTCGAAGAGCAACATACTATTTTTATCAGAAACATGGCTATACAGTGACATTAGCGACCAAGAAGTTCTTACAGACCTTCCAAATTTTGCAGTGTTTCGCAAAGACCGTATAGACAGGCGAGGCGGGGGCGTGGCTATTGCAATCAGCAAAGATATTTCTTGTAATGCGCTTAACATTCAGACTGACCTCGAAATTATATGGCTTCTTTGCCTTGCCACTCCTGAAACTGTTTTAATTGGTGCCTATTATAGACCTCCCCACAGCACTCCCGACTTTGCTAATAAACTTAACGACACGTTAAATGATTTAACTACTGCATACCCTACCGCCCGCATTCTTCTTTTTGGGGATTTCAATCATCCTCTCATTGACTGGGTAAACCAAATTACTTTGACATCAGGAGAACCCGAAGCGCATGACTTTCTTGATGTGTGCCTTAACTTTAACTTAACCGAACTTGTAACTGAACCAACTCGCGTAACTCAAACGTGCGCCAATACCCTTGACTTAATACTAACAGATCACCCTGACAACCTTTCGTCCATTTCATATCTTCCAGAAATTATCGATCACAAGGTAATTCATGCTGAGTTTACGTTAAAACCCGTGTCTCGTCAGAAAAGTAAAAAAACTATTCGTCTTTATGACAAAGGAGATTACACAGCTATCATTGATGAACTCCGCTCTTTCTTTCCATCTTTCGAATCATTTTTCCAAAATAAATCAGTGCGAGATAGCTGGAAATTATTTGCGGACAAAGTGGATTATCTTGTGAGCAAACATATACCCACATTCAATTTCCAGACCGACACTCAAAAGCACTGGTTCACCAAAACATTAAACGCCTAGAAAACAAAAAGAAACGCCTCTTTCGTTCAGCCAAACAGAAGGTAAGCCAATGCGCATGGGAAAAATACTATGTAGCTGAACATGACTACCTAGGAAAGATATGCGAAGCAAAACACTCTTTCTATAACTATAACTTGCCGACCATTCGAAAAAGTGATCCACGTAAGTTTTTTGAAATAATCAACCCTCACCCCACGCAGTCTACTAACTTCACCGACGACGCCGGCAGACCTGTAAGTGACGTTGATTGCGCAAACATCTTTATCAGCGCATTAGGATCAGTGTTCACAAAAGAAACAGACCTTTCATTTTACATGCCGACTTCCACTATCGAACTCTTGATGCAACCCATCACATTTTCCGTGTCTGGTATAATATCTATAATTAACAACCTAAAGCTGTCGTCCTCCGCGGGTGTAGACAATATTAACTCCAAGTTCCTTAAAACCAACGTAGATGTCTGTGCCGAATATTTATGTTTATTGTTTTCGCGGTCACTTGCCACAGGCCAACTACCCGACGATTGGAAAAAAGGGAACGTCATTCCAGTCTTCAAAGCTGCTAACGAAAACTCGCCTCTAAATTATCGTCCCATCACATTTACTTCTGTGCCTTGCAAAATCATGGAACACGTCATATTCACTCACATTATCAGTTTTCTTGAAAAGGTTAATTTTTTCATCCTGCTCAACATGGCTTCCGAAAAGGTTTTCATGCGAAACTCAACTAGCACTTTTTGTTCATGACCTTCATTCCAATCTCGATAATAACCTTCAAACCGACGCCGTATTTCTAGATTTCACCAAAGCATTTGATAAGGTACCTCATAAACGCCTGTTACTGAAACTTTCCCACTTAAACTTACACCCCGCAGTCTCAATCTGGATCCGAAAATTCTTACAAAACTGTTCCCAATCTGTCCTTGTAAATGATCAGCTCTCCAACTTTATTCCAGTTGCATCAGGTGTCCCTCAGGGTTCCGTCCTTGGCCCCTTGCTATTTCTAATATATATTAACGACCTACCAACGAACTTAACTTGTAACATACGCATGTTTGCTGATGATTGCGTTTTGTACCGCACAGTAACGAATGCATCTGATCAAATTAGCCTCCAAAGTGACATTAACCAAGTGCAGCGTGGGTGTGAACGGTGGCAAATGGAACATAATCCTAACAAAAGTAAACTTGTGTCGTTTCAGCGTCGCCATAACCCACTCACCACTTCCTACGTAATCTCTAACACTCCTGTTCAACTTGTGCAATCCTACAAATACCTTGGCCCAACTTTGTGCAGTGACCTAACTTGGGCTGAGCACATCCGGACTATCATCGCAGCTGCTAATCGTACTCTCGGCTTCCTAAAACGTCATCTGCGCAACGCACCCCGCCATGTAAAATTATTAGCATATCAGTCCCTCGTAAGAAGCAAGCTTGAATATGCATCGTCAATTTGGAGCCTACAACAAGCGTATCTCATTACTGCACTCGAATCACTTCAAAACCATGCTACTAGATTCATTCATTCCTCATATGCCTATCACATTAGCGTGTCATCTTTAAAAGAAGAAATTCGCCTGTCCCCTCTATCTTCCCGCCGCCGCATTGCCACCCTTTGCTTGTTTCATAAACTTTTTCACAGTCCACTTGATATCGAACCTTACATTTCCCCCCCATTTCGCAGGTCATATCGCATTGGCCATGTCTTTCAAGTTGCCCGTCAACGTTCCCGCACCGTTACTTTTGCTGCCTCATTTTTCCTTCGTGCAGCAAAAGACTGGAATAACCTCCCCCACCATATTGCAGGAGTCACCTGTCCATCAACATTTATGCATAGCGTCACAAGCCATTTTCAAGCTAATTCATGACTTTTTTGTACGTTTTTTCTAACCCTACCCCTTATGTATTGTCCCCCTGGGGACCTTTAATGTAATAAAATGAAATGAAATGAAATGAAAAGAGTGCTCTGCACTATCGGTTCTGTCGAGGAAACATGCGACGGTTCCAACGGTGAAAGAGTCTTGTAAATATGTACATAAGTTCCTGTACATAAAGTCGCTTTCTAGAAGGTATCGAAAGGCGCTGGTCTCTATCATTTACGTGGAGCAGCAACCACGACACGACATAAGGGACACCATGCAACCAACCTTCCACTCCCTTCTATGGCAAAAACTGCTACGAAGCTGAGAGAGCTCTGCTCAAGAGAACAGAGGGAGTGGGTAGAAGGTTTATTTTTACAGTGGTTGCCCTCCAACAGCCATTAGAACACACAATTCACGCTCCCAATCCATGACTGGAATGTGATTGCTCCGCTCAGGGCAGAAAAACTTGATCTGGATCTGCCATTGGAATCCAACTATAGAGCGTTCGCGAGCTGGCTCTTTTCGCACGTGTCATTTCCTTTTCAAGTACCAAAACATTTGTTATCATCGCGACGGCGTCCTGGGCATTACGGGCAATATATCATGCGGACTTTAAGTTCATTTCATTGAGCAGCCTTTCGACGCGATAGGGTTAGAGAAACAGGGTCAGGTAAGCCCGCAAAAATTGAGTTGAGGCCAAGCATTCATTTTATTGTATTTTGATGTTTTACACTGAAAAACTTTGCGCTGTGTGCTCCTTTTGCTGCCGTTCTTGCGGTACCTATCTCTTAAACCTTCAGTGTATACAACCAACTAGAAAAACATGTAAAACTATGAGGTCGTCAAAACTGTTAGAGGGGCCCTTTAAACTAATTATAGGGTGCAACACAGCGATACTACTAACCAAATATGAGGAATTTAGGGACAGAGCGCCTCTCATACACACCGTTGCGCCAAATGACAGGGCTCACGTCATTCGTGCCTCCGCTGGAAAATGAGACGACAGTCTCAGAAGGGTGAGCCACGGCATACCAATGAACACCTACCTCAATCGAAACGCGGATTTCACACCTACGTGTGAGAAGACACGGTATGGATATAATCAAAGCCAGAACGATAAGCGCAAGAAGCGATAAACGCAGCCATTAGATTTTTCGGCGCAGCGCTACGTCGTACCGTCTAGAAGTGCCGAGCTGAACTCCGTTGCTACCCCTTTCGACCGATGGTTGAAGTCTGCAAGGTATGCTGAAAAAAAAATACCGCATGGACGATAGTTATAGCGCGAGAACAAAATGACGACACGGAGACAAGAACGACACGAAAGAGCTTCTTGTCTCAGTGTCGTCGTTTTGTTCTCGCGCTATAACTATCGTCATGCCATAGCAACTAGCCCAAGCTGCCACACTGCAGGGACGTTTGACCAAACTCGGATCGCCCTATTTGCCGCCTGTGTGGACTGACCAGTCTAATAGATGGACACCCGTGTTCTACCAGTTCCACATCGTGCAGCTAGGCTCATAGGTGATCTAACTTGTAAACGTTGTCGTGAGCGAGAAAGACACAAGTTTGAAGATGCCAGTTGCTGAGAAAAGCGTCCGGCCCCGCGAACCATCCTCGCAGCATCTTTGAAGGAGCCACGTGGGGAAGCTTTGGTGGCGGCCGCGGAATATGCTGCCATCGCAGCAATCAGCGTGGCAATGTAATGAACCACTTGATTGTGGTGAGAGCACCATCGAGTTGCTGAGGTCACCTTCCGTGGTCGGTGTTTGAAGCGCCGGCAGGCACTTGGGGAACGAGGAGGCTTTGACGGCGTCCTTGCCAAACGGCGCTTCCTGCGGCAGCCCGCTTGCGGCTTCAGTGCCAGGGCCAGCATCTACGAAGAAAACAGTGACTCCACATCTCACGGTTGCACAACCCATAGCAAACAATAGTCTGAGAAACACTGCTGTAAATGAATATATAAATAAAATAAATACTATATAGATAAATAAACAAACAACTATGACATTCATTTGAGCGTGTGAAGTGCTCAAATAGTTTCTTATATGTAGTATTTGCACTTGGGGCCATTTTTCATCGCACCAGGTGTGTTTCTGCTTGTATGCTGGTTCACATAACAATTTGCACCAAAAAAGCAATGTCAATGCTGATGTTAAATGCAGAAAATGTGCTGCATGAATCATCGTGTCACAACAACATGCTTCATTCCCATCCAGTGCAATACCTCAGGAGTTACCAACGCCTGTGGCTAGCGAAATGTGCGTAAAGTTTTGACATTATTGAGTTTGCACTTTCAAAGCTACATGAACACAAAGACCTACATGATAAATGTTCTTTGTCGCAGAAACGTACCTCTAGCGTCGCTTTATTGGCACGTTGTTTCTTCACTTGTCAATCGTGTGATAATAACTGCGGTAGCGCAGTTATGTCATTGAAGACCAGACTTTAGGCAAACACCTTGTTTGTTCCTTGCGTTCCTATAGGGCCACTTTCATATATAATCTTGAATTAGGGTTTCGGAAGAGCTTTCGAGGAGATTTTTATTGCGTATAATTTTCTTTTGTCAAAAGCGGCACTGATATAAACACTATTTAACCTCAAGTTTTGCTTTCGAGTTCAGTTTGGAACCTTTATTTATGTTACTACAAAAATTGAGCTTTTGGAACTCAATTAGATGCCGCCTACACTTCATCTCAGAAGTTACTTTCAGCACTGTCAAGAGTACAAGACCCTTTAGTCAATAGGAAGGCCAATAGCCCTTATACGTGTATTCATCCACGTCGCGTCGTCAGTTCGGCACATCCCCGGAGTCTACTCACACACCTAGAAAACAAGAGCTGCTTTTGTGAAGCCGCAGTACATGGAAAACGAACGCGAAGTGATGTACCAACAGGAGAATGTATACTGCAGGTCCAAAAAATTTGGATATGCTCGTGGCTTTTGTTTTATTTGTAATTTATTTTCAGAGGGTGCTTCACCACGTCACCTTTTGAACCGTAAAAAGAGAGACCATGTTCTGAAAATTATGCGGGAAAATAGACAATTGCATAGTAATGTTAAACCATTGGTGCCTTTGTACCATCAATAACTGTTGCATTTTCTTCCTGCTGTAGACAAGGGTCACAAACGTCTTCATTCATAAATTTGAATTTTCGTAAACTTATATAGTGTCTATATTTACGCTTTTCAGGACCTGAAAATAAGTATGACCTGCGTAATTTTAGCACCTAAAACCCAATCTTTAGTAGCGAAGGCCTGGCCTCTAATTATGACTACAGCACTTTTTTTTCCTCGGCACCATGGGTGTAGCGAATAATCTACCCACATTCATAAAAACTTGGTTGGTCATAGAACCCAAGCGCTTGTGGTGATGATTCTTAATTACTCATCAACAAAGACGCTGACAACAATGTTCCTAAAAGCGAGTGCACTTTCGGCATATTGCCGGTGGAGGCTGCTTGCACTGAAGTGAACTTATGCCTTGTCGTGCTTCCAGATGTGCAACATGCTTTTGATCTCGTCACTGTGTTGCTTTTACGCGAAACTTTCAGCTGACCTATTGCACATCTGTTTCTTTTACTGCGTAATGGCAGAATTCCACAATCTTTTACCAATGACGGCGGCATGAACCAACATAGGCATCAATGTTTGTGCTCTCTTTATTCCATGAAGTTTGTATTGCGATGTTCCACGAGAAGCACGGTGATCTGTGGACCATTATATACTTACGCTGCACTTGAAGAATCACAGGACAAGAATGTGATTGTGAATGTGCTTGTGTACTTAAATTTAGTCGCGTTTCAAGGAGTTATTGGTTACAAAAATTATGGTTGAGGCTTCCTTAATTATGTCACTTGTATTTAATGTAGCAATTGTCGTTGCTGTCATTGCTTATTTTTCTTATCTATTCTAAACAATCTTGATTCTTAAGGCAACAACTGTTTGTTAGTGACATTGGAAATTGCGTACAGGTACTCTGCAAGGAAGGTACAAACACAGCACTAGAGACTGAATACAGCATAGGTGTTATAGTTCTGTTTTATGTGCACTACATAATGTTCCATTGCAATCAGCTGCAGTTGCCAATGATGTTTTTTTCCAGCCGCATTGAAAGACCGTGGTGCCTATGTAAAGCTTGAAAAACTGATGGAGGGACAATCAAAGAATTACGTTAACTATGGAAAACCTGCCTACCCCTTGCTGCCTTTGCTGATTAATCCATATGGATATTTTTTTCTTTACTTTGCAGGGACTTTGATAGGATGCACCACAAGCTTATACCACATGTAGTCAAGAAAACCAGCAATGATGTGTCACGCTGTCCATGAGTTACACATAGAATGCATTTTACTTTGTACTTTCCATCATTGAACACATCAATAAAATTTTGATCTGCGTACTAGGTATCAGCCCGCAATGGCAGAGAGTGACACTGCCCTATTAGTTGAACATGATTTCACTACAGTCACATGGTGACATGTGGAAACAATACATTTACTGTGGTGTTTGTGCAAGCTTATGTAATTGCTCAGTGCCTTGACAGCAAACTCTGATGTGATTGACTAAAGGTACTTCGGCAAAGCTACTAGAGCGATTAAAACCTTGAATCGGATCAACATAGCAACCTCTTAAAGCAATTACTAAGAAAACAGTTGGAAACACACATATTTGTCTCTAAGCTGCAGCTGCTGTACTGCAATGTTTTAATACTTTTACGATGCACGAAGCTTTTGTGAAACTTTGATACAGACAGAACAGAAGCCGCTACACATCAATTACGTAACACTTACCAGTACGTTAAATATGCCACTCCAAACACAGTGTTAGCAATATTATATTTTGCAGACACATTCAGTCTTTTTCACCAAAAGACCGCAAGAACATCGTCTTGGCTCGCACACATAGATTAATAGAGATTTTTTCAAAAATGTAGGTGGATGAAGCAGGTTTCGTCTGTTGGAACACCTGCGGTCACCTACCGCCTTACTGCTAATGTACAGAGCTGTGAAGCTGTATGCAGCAACATATATCAATGCTTAAGCTATCTCGCTCCTGCAATCACTATCCTTTTCCATTTTCATGTACGTAAACGTATAAACACAGCAACATGTACTGACTGTTCATGTTTATTATTGATCTGAAAGTTATGTAATGGGCCTGCCAAGCCCTAATGAGCACATGACGTCAATGCCGCACTAGAATTTTCTGCCAAGCCCATTGCTCTATTGTGATGACGAAAAACAAAACCGTACTTTGGGCGTACGAGCTTGGGCGAGGCAGAGAAGAGAAACCACAGAATGGGAACAGCTTGCCCGACAAGCGGGTGCTGTCTCTTGTTCCCTGTCTTGTTCATGACACTATACATTATTAGTAAATTATAGAGGTAGCTGAGTTGGAACTGATGCATTCTTGACAACTGTTCAGTGCGAATGAGATGGAGCACAAAGAAGAGGACACAAACAAGCGCTGTCCTACTAACATCGAAAGTTCGTTGAAGGAAATTTCCACCGTATTAAAAACCAAAAATACATGCGCAGAAATACCTGTTATCAAAGAATTCATACAACTTATTTAGTTATTAATCTAAAAGGCAAACAGACAGCTCTGACATACAATATCCCACACCTTGAATGAAGTGCCTTTCGGTGAGTCTGCTTTTTAGATTGTGAACTAAGTAAGTTATACGAGTTCTTTGATAACAGGTAATTTTGGCGCATGCGGTGTTGGTTTTCAAGGTGGTTGAAATTTCTCTCTATTATCTTCAGTTGTTAGCTAGACGGCCCTTGTATGTGTCCTCTTCTTTGTGCTTCGTCTGGTTCACGCTAGACAGTTTTCAAGAATACTATATAAAGGTTGCGAAATTTGCTAAGGCACGTTGCCGGGCTAGTTGGTTGAGATTCATCATTTTCACTGGTATAGCGCACCACGACAAGGACACACACAAAGGAGAGATGCAGAGAGCGCTGTGTGTGTGTGCATGTCTCCTTTGTGTGTGTTCATGTCGTGTTGCGCTAAACCAGTGAAAATGATGAAAGGTTGCTGTTGTAGGCCCGTGTGCTCAGATTTGGGTGCACGTTAAAGAACCCCAGGTGGTCTAAATTTCCGGAGCCCTCCACTACGGCGTCTCTCATAATCATATTGTGGTTTTGGGACGTTAAACCCCACATATCAATCAATCAATGATGAAAGGTTGCGAAAAATATGTGCCTCTGGTGGCTCTGCTCTTGTTGTGACCGGAGTATGTGGCGTGGCTGAGGTGTGTCCCTCTGGCTCCCATGGTTGTCCTGGCTAGCTGCAACTGCAGTACACGATGATAGTGGTGGCACATCGTCATCTTGCATGATCCTGGCAGAAAGTTGCCCCTCCAGCAACACACCTGCTTGGCTTCCTAAAAAGTATAATGCGATATATCCCTATTGCAAAAAGAAGCGCCACTTGGTACCACATCCAGGGCCATGCCTGATTATGGATGGGCCTAGTATGGCGCTGGTACCCCGCGTCTCCCAGTGCAAGTACTGACGCTGGAGCGGCAGCGTCTCAGTACTCTGTGCAAAATGGCCTCAAAGGGTTAAAACGGGGGTGCCCATTCGCTATAAATAATAAATATATATAATGAAACAGCACGCATTCACAAAAAAGAATAAAAAATAAGAAATGGAAACAATAAAACGCCGCCTGACGAGACTTGAAGTCGCCACTTTCTGATTTTGAACTTAGTACACTACCCACTACGCCACGCCATACGTACAAATTGGATTGTGAAAACCATTTATCCGGAAAACGCGCCGTTTGATATTCATGTGTACAAGTCGCACAGTCAAGATTAGCGCAATATTCCTCTCCCAATAATAATTGCTTCATGATTCGACAGTGACGAACGGCTTCCCGGCGCCGAACGACGTGCGGATATTAGCAAGAGCGCAAAGTTTTTTGAAGCATTGAAATCTTAAGTCGAAAAAATCTCCAATTGACTGGAGGAGCAGTCACAGATTGTCGGCTGTTGCTGCCGATAGTTTTTTTTTTTTCCTCTCATAGTCGGTTCTCGCACTCGCTAAACTGGGCAACATGTACAGATGATTTGAAATGTCTTGTTTGGTAGATATCAGCTCACACGAGTGAATATTGAGTTGTTCTTTTTTTTTCGTGCAAGCCGCGATGTAGCAGTACCCATCCGGCGTGTCATATTACATATTTGCAGTTATATCAATACCTGCAACTAAGAAACCACCGAAGAAATTACTAGTACAATCCGCTCAAAAAGGGTTGCAGTGTCTTAGTTCACTAAGGCGTACCAAATTACCAACTCGAAATTGTCTGTCCGAGAAGTAACGGCTCCTGCGCTCAGAAGGAAGCTTTCGGTGACAGCCTGCGTTGCTGAAAGCACGACACGTCGATCGTCGCCGCTCTTTGTGTGGGCACCGCACACGCGGAGAACTGGTTGATTTAGGCTCAAGGATGTCTATTCTGTACTCTAAAGTTATTCTTACAATTTAGTATTGTGCGCACTTAAAGTAAAAAGCGCCGACATCATGTACACCAACGCAGCCGGCGCGATAGGCCTCGCTGGGACGGGCACTGGGTAAGGCCGCTCTCGAATGCTTGTGATGCTTGAAGTTTTTCATTTCAGCTTTGCAACATTTTGAGCTGTTACCTAAGCTGTACAGTCAATCATTGCCAGAAGTGCATTTACCGAGTGGCGATACCGTGCGACTGCCGTTATTCTGGTCTCTGCTGGCAGTATACAGCGACTATGTTAGTGTACAGATATATGCGGTTATATAAATCATACCAACTAGTAAAAAAAACACCCATAAAAATACTATTGCGATCCGCTGAAAGCGCATGCCAGGGAGTCAGTTGACGAAGGCGTACCAAAAAACCAACTAAAAATTGCTTGTTCTTATATATCGGTCAGAGAAGTACCGGCTAAGTGCGGCCGGCAGCTTTCGGTGACAGCCTGCGTAGCTGAAAGCGCGATGCATCTATCGTCAACGCCGCTTGTGCGAATATCGACACAAGGCAAAATCGTTTATTTAGGTTCATGGATGTGTAAACTTTGCTTTACAGTTATTCTCACGCTTAAAATTGTGTGTACACGAAGCAAGAAGCGCCGGTAACATATAAACCGACGCGGCCAGCACCTTAGGCTCAATGCTCGCTGGGCCGGGCACTACGTTAAGCTTCTACTTACCTGAAGTAAGTAGAAGGTTAAGCACGGCTAGACATCCATTTATGCGGTGTGGCGGAATCGAACGACGGCTTTTTTTTTTCGCCTACGCTGGGAAACCTGGTGAAGTGATTGAGAGAGCTCATTTACGTTTCGTCAACTTGGCGGCAAAAAGAGTTTCCTGTTTCTGGTAGGAGTGGCGCTCAGCTGCAGGCTTAAAAACACTGCAAATTGGAATCGCTACAGCAATACACGCCTGATGCGAATATAGCCGGTATACGTGGGGGCATATGCGAAAAAGGTGCATTATAATAGCTGTGATACGTACGTCACGGTACGTGCGCCGCAAAAGTTACGTATGCTCGGTTTATGTTATAGTAGCATCTCTCCGTGCCGTCGAATCAGGCGTTTTATATTCAACGACACCAAAACATACCACGACTCACGGTACAATAATGTGCACGCTGCGCTGGTAGAAACAGCGCGTGCTCCAGTATTCACCTGCACTTGCCGGTGAGAATTCCAGCGCTTCGCAGTGTGCACCTGCATCACAGCGATTAGGCCAGCGCCCCTACCAGTGAGACACAGTTATTTCCCAGTGCGCCCAGTGAAGTGCCAGTGAATACAAGCGGGTACCAGTGTCTCCAGCTTCTACAAGTGCTCAAAAACGTGCCACGCTGTTTTTTGCAATAGGTACGTGATCACTTATCATGTTATGAGCTTAAGTAAATTGTTCAGGTCCTGTCGACTTCTCAGAATTTGGTAAATGTATGGGTGGTGATACAAAGCAAACTAGATATGGGCGTACTGCCCTGACTAAAGTATACAAAAGGCGAATATGCGCACGCCAGGGTTCATTATTGCTTCTTGGTGCACCTTGTCTGGGGTAAAGCTAATGTATATGCTAAATATATAGGTAAGAACAAACAGCAAGTTCTGCTAGGAGACGCTGGCACGTCGACTCTTCTGAACTAACACTCCACCTATGATAACAGCGCATAAAGCAGTGGTAATCGGGCTAAGGCATCGCTGAAGTGAAAAAGCAGATACTCACGCCTGTCTTCTGTTGCCGCCAGTGAAGCCTGTGACAGCTCGTGGGAGGCATGAGCGGTGTTACATACTTCAGCCGCAGCACGCTGCATCGCCGGTGATCGTGCAGATGGATGTGCACGGGATCGCCTCGGCACTGGACTTATTCTATGTACGAATAGCTGAAAGAATACTTACTTGCAAAGATTGTCTCAGTCGTCGCTGATGTGCTGCGCCGTGAGTCGCTCGCAGGGCTCTTAGATGGCACGTGCGGTGAACTGCTTTCCAGTAAATGAGTGCAAATTGTAAACGACTACGTTCCACTGTAGTGGATCGTGAAACGGGTTCAAATGTCGGACTTCTCTCAATAAATTTAAGTCGGCAGGTACAGTGAATCTCGCGCGCGGGTTCCCCTGTTTCCTGAAAGTCATGTTCGCAGCGAGCGATCACAGCAACCACACCTCGACGAAAAGCTTAATCTCTTTCCCAAATACTTGCTGATTGGCACTCAGGAAGACACCGGCCGAGGAATAGAGTATCGCACCGCAGCTAGCGCAGGCTGCGGCACTTATCCTGGAATCATCAGCAAAAGACATCACCTACGTCAGCACACATAAAATCGACACCTGTGCCTGCACTAACCACCACCAGCCACGGCTAGAGCCTATAAATTCTACAAGCACCAATACCATCGCTGTTAGAACATTGAGTGATCCAGGAAACCACGCCTCCACCAAAAGCTCAACCACTTTCGGAAATACTTGCAAGTGTGTAGCGTTCTTTCATGCTCTCATGCTTGTTAAGTTTAAATCGCCTGCTGTTTACAATGGGTGGAAGGTTGCCCTCTATAATCAAAGAACTCTTGAGATAAGTGGGTTACCTGAATGCAAATCAGAAGAAAAGAAATAGATAGCGTCAAGGAAAGCATACAATACATGAATGAATCGTTCGAAGAAACGCGCGCAACGAAATAACTAGCAATGTTAAAGAGAGAGCATGTTAAAGAGAGAGAGAAAGAGAGAGAGAGAGAAATAAAAGGCCGAACTAGAATGGACACTATCTACCACACAGAAAGAACTTACTGAGCCTAAGCAATACAGCAGAAACAATAATCTGGAAATGAAAGGTATTCTTCAATTGCCCGACGGGAAACTGGTTGAAGTAGTTCAGGGGATCGTTAACAAAGTTGGAACAGAGATCGCGCCAAGTGACATTAATGTAGTGTATCACGTGCCCGCAAAGAAAAAAAGATAGAAATAACATAGTCGTCAAATTCTTATCTAGAGCTACCCGGGACAAAGCACTTCAAGCTGCAAGAAAGAAAAAGCTCACAAGCAATGAAGTTGGCTTTCCCAACACCAGTCCTGTGTACGTCAACGAGCGCCTTTGCCCAGAAAACAAAGCATTGCTAGGCAGGGCAATTGCCATAAAGAAAGAAAAGGGCTTTGAAGTTTGTATGGGTTTCCCGGTCCAAAATACTGGCTAGGAAAGCAGAAAATGCCAGTGTAATTCACGTAGCCTCTTGTGTGGACCTGTCTAAGATCATCTAGTTTGACTGAATACCCTATAGTGTGATTAACTGCATGCTCATGGGCACGATTACGCGTAACCTGAATAAATATGACAGCCGCACCATTCTACGCCTCTTGCATTGCAATGTAAGAAGCTTGAATCAAATATATGACAAAATTATAGCGCTTAACTGTCGTCAAAACGTAAAATAGTATGTTATAGCATTATCTGAGGCATGGCTGAAAGATGGTGAATTCATAAACATCACTGGGTACCAATTCGTTTCTTTTCTAATACAAACTATTTCCCGAGGTGGTGGCGTGGCACTGTACATATCCTCCTGTATTCTACAAAACTAGAGAAAGTTACGCAAGCACAATGAGGAGATATAGAGGTGCTGTTTCTTGAGAGGCAGAATAACATATTAGTGGGTATCTTACACCAACCACCAGACCCCAAGATTCAGCCACTTTTCGAGAAATTAAAGCACACTTATGAGTAGTTTACAAGTGAAAAGAAAATGCTGTACTATGCGGTGATTTATTATAGACACAAGCAAACGAACAAGCGTGGAGTATGAACACTACGTTTTAAGTTATGGTTTTAGAAATCATATTGTGACACCAACAAGTGTTACACCAACGTCATCCTCAACAATTGACCACATTTTGTCAAACATTTATAGCGAAGCTATCAATTGCGGAGTGATAGTAGGAAACGTGTTAGACAATTTCCCGCCTTTCATTTATGTGTCTGTCATTTATCTACACGCAGCTAAACAGACCGACACACAACCATTAAAGATTGATTACGAAAAAGTAAACGGGCAATCAAAGCAGCGCAGTTCTTATGTTCAAGTGATACAGATGCGAACGCAGCTTACGCAGATTTTTTATCACTGTTACCGTCATGACGCAAACAAACAAAGTGCAAATCTCGCAGATCAGCGTACTTGTCTACACCAATTTGCCCTTGATTGAACGAAGAAATACTCAAAGTTGTTAGACTAAGAGAACACTCAGTAACCAAATGAAGCAAAATGGGGATAACAGTTAATATTAAGAATTTCCAGAATTACACGCAATCTGTCGTTATCAATGATGAGAAAACGAAAAAAAGGAATAATACAGTAGCCTCATCATGAAAGCGAACGGTGACACGAGGTAAATTTGGCGTATAATAAGCACGGCAGTAAATCCACAGCCTCGACAACCTGTTTTACCAAATTTAGACGTCAGGGCTTGTAATGAACAAGAGCTAGCGGAACTTTTTATGATTATTTTGTAATCATAAGAAACCAGTCGGCAACAAGTACAAACGAAAAACACAACTCACCTCCCTGCTGTTCACGAGGATACCTTCTTTTTTCGTGAAATTATCGAAGCTGAAATTATTGCACTTGTACGCCAGATGTCATCACACAAGGCCATGGGACATGATGGAGTACCAGTTAAAATATTGAAGGACAGTATCAAAACCTTAAGCTCACCTCTAGCTGTTATTTTCAAGCTGTCCTTCACGACAGGTGTGTACCCCGAGAAGCTTGAGATAGGAAGCGTGACACCAAACCAGAAAGGTGAATGCTCCGTCAACATAGCATATTACCACCCTATAAAAGTTCTATCATGCGTGAACACCCTTTTTGAGAAGCTTGTAGTCAGAAGAATTATGGAATTGATTGCAAAATATAAATTTCCTAACTCCGAATCAACATGGCTTTAGGAAATTACACAGTACGGCTACTGCGGTAAACTTTGTTACAGAAACAATAAACCAAGCATTAAACAATAACCAATTCGTCCTCGGCATCATTCTTGACATAAAAAAAAGTTTTAGATTCGCTAGACCACAATATATTGCTAAACAAATTTGAACGCTATGGATTTAGAGGTATCTCTTCAAAGTTCTTTCGTAGTTATTTGTCCGAACGGACTCAGTATGTACAAAGACTTTGTAACAAATCAAGCAGGAAGCTCGTCGAAACTGGTGTGCTGCAAGGTTCAGTACATAAATCAATTTTTTTCTCCCTTTTCATTAATTATTATCCTCTCTCGTTACCCATATGCAAGCAGCTCTGTATGCAGATGACACTGCTTCACTCATAGCACGTCACTCCATTCAAGGAGGCTGAATCACTAGCCAATAAAGAGCTGCTAATGACTTTTCGGTAGTTTGAAGAAAACAACTTATTACTAAATACAAAAAACCAGATACATTGTTTTCGCCTCTAACTCAAAAGTGATATCTGAACACATGGTCTATTCATCGGGGAAACTCCCATTGATAAAGTGAATGTATATACTTACCTTGGTGCAACATTGGCACATTGAATTCACTGGACATCGCAATTAGACAATTTGTGCGGAAAGCTAAGCTTTGGATGCTTTATAATATTTAAGGCTAGAAAATATTTTAGCGCGCACACACTCCATATTTTATACTTCAACGTGTTCCACTCTCACCAAACTTATTGCGTTGAATCATGGAGCTCAACATGTGCCTCATATTGCTCAGTCATAACCATCTTACAAAGATCTGTACGAATAAGTGCGTCAGCACACAAGAATGCACCATCGGCTGAACTTTGCAGAAATCTTAACATATTGCCTTTTGATATGGTTAGGCGATTCAAAAGCACAGTATTAGTACGCAAAAAATGAATAAGAATGTACCCTTTCACGCCTGAATTTTATTAAAACCCAGAGGTCACACTTGGCAGGCCGAACAACAAAATCTTAATCTGCCAACAGTACACAAGGTCTACGGCCGTCGAACAATACAATTTGTTGCTGCTAAATTTTGGAACAGTATCGCTACCCTAATTAAACGTCTGCCAGATTTGATTCCGTCAGTCAGGAAACTCTTCCTATCGGAGAGTTACCAGTTGCCATGCTAATATTGTGGAAATATACGTACATGTCGCATTAATTCTGTTTCTTTCTCTGCATGTCCGCATTTGATTTTGTATACTGAGATTAGATTTTTTGTGTAAGGATTTTACTCGCTAATGAAAGAATATGCCTTGTCTATAACGAATCTTTACCTAGCCATGTCAGCTATGGATCCGGATGTTTTCTCACAAATGTTTGTAAGCAATTTCATTGAACAAAAAAGCAAAACAAAAATAAAGCATACTTAAACTGCCTCAACTACCAGTGCAGTGATAAGCAGCTGCTTTTCTGACGTACACCGGTGTACCACACCGCCGTCACCTAGCAAAAAAAGAATCCACTGGAAAACATTCACTAATGAAGCAACATAATATCTCATCTTTAGAATCGTGTAGAAAGGTCAGTAGGTTGATTTTTCTTCACAAGTGTCTCGCCGGAAATACAAATGTAATTATTCCTGGTTGTGTACGTCCCTACTCAACTAGGAATACTAGACACACCCACAGTAGGTCACTTGCCCTAATTTTCGCAAGAACTAAATTGTATCAATACAGCTTTTTTCCTAGAACTGTGTCCGAATGGATTGCCTTACCCTCCAGTGTGGTTGATGCCAATGACATTGTACGCTAACTGGAAAACTTGTATTGTGTGCCGTCATTGTAATCAATGTTTCTTTTGCGTTTTCTTTTTCTTATGGCTCCTATTTTTGCTTGTTCACTGTGTTTGCGATGTTTTTAAAATTATTTTGTAATCAGTGTATAGCCCCTTCTGAATGGACCACACGGTGGTCTGCAGTATTGCCTAATAAAAAATAAATAAAGTAAATAAAACTAAAAAGACGAAAAAATAAAAAATGTGTCCGCTTTTATTCATGCATGCACCAATCATCTTATTGTTTAAAAAGTAAAAATAAATAAATATAAACCGCGCCCAAGAAACGAAAAATTTTACCTTTTAGATTTGTGTACATCGATCTTCCAGTTAGGTCTAGACACGTTCTAAATGAGAAGCTATCTCAAAAACTACGCCAACGTATCCGTAATACTAGGTCGCCGAAGCCAACTGAAGGCAAGCGAAGCCACTTTAAACAATCGTTTGCTGCAAACAAGGTGAATCTTTCAGTAACTACGCCAAAATCACTTCGAAGCGGGCGTCCGAGAGCGCCGCTATGCTTACGTACACTTCGTACATCTACACTACGTTAAATATGAAAAATACCGCACCCACGGCAAGTAGCATACGGGTAACATACGTATCTGAGCAGGCAAATTTCGATTCTGGTTTCATGGTACACCCAGTATCCCGGTAAGCCCGGTATACTATCCCTGTCTAATGTGAGTTCGTGAGGATTTGTGCGTGACCGTGCGCTTTCTCGAGTGCGTTCTCATGCTTTTTTGTGTGTACAATTATGTGTGGGGGGCAGTTTGCATCATGTTTTTAATGTTTGAGGACAATTTTCATAGTGTGCGCGTGTAAAGATGTTTTTTCGGTGTGATGCAACGAGTCTGTTATGATTATGTGTGTGCCGCTGTGCAAGTCGAAAGCGAGAAGAGACGCTAGCTTACAGTACCACGAATTCCCCTGAAATCTACAGCATCGTGGCCTCTTCTGGACCACATGGACCACGCAAATCCTCAGCCTTAGGATTAACAATACCATAGACGAACTTATCGAGGCTCACTGAACTGCACAAATTGAAAGATTGCGCGGTAGTAAGACCGGAACATGGATACTCCACCGTATCGGCATTCTCACGTCACGAAGAGGGGAAGACTTGGTCTCACTACCACCCCTCATCAGACAGCGCTTCATTGTGCAGCCGTTGCTGAAGAACATGCTGGCCGGCAAAACCTTCGCAGTACCTACGATATGGGCACTTAGGTAGCTCACGTCAACGCGGCAAGATACCCAGCCCCCGAACAGGCCTATGCATATAATTTTTTTTCGAAACGTTCCCCAGTCGATAAAGAGCCTACCGTGATGTGTGCCGGCTCTATACGCACACAGGACTCAACCGAGGCTGAATAAGCTGTCATAGCAATCATCGCAATGACTGGATTGAAACAAGCATTAGTGACTCCCAATCTGCCATCATTGAATTAGCCTGTGGCACTGTCTCCCCAACCACGGTGCGCATCCTCCGTCATCTGCCCCTAGCGGCACGCAACGCGTCAGGCGACATTGCTGCCAGCAGCACTGACGTTGACGATCCCCGTTTAACCTAACTCATCTGGGTCTCAGCGCACGCAGCATACCTCGCTAACGAAGCCACGCACAGACAAGCTCGAGGACTCGTACGCCGAGCGGTAGGCCAGACCTCGGAACACGGTATTGAAGCAACCGAACCACTCATCACCTTTCACGGCATCACACAGTACAACAAGCTATCAAGGCAAACCAGACTGCCACCGCAACTAAACGAAGCTTCATAAATCGCTTCGCGGAGGCTTCAAGCGAACTAATTTCCTCCTCTGTACACACAGACATATATACCCAGCCTTATTTACAATTCCGCGCACTCTTTGCAAGACACAGACCGCAACCTTGGGCCACATCATCTGGCGAAGCAGCAAGGACCCTCCCCCACCAAACTTTCTAGGGCAGTCACCTTCAAGTGAGGCCTGGGCGAGAATCCTTACGACCACAAGCCTGGCCACCCAGCTCCGGTCCATCAAACGCATTGGCGACGTGGCGACCAGGCATGGCCTGACAACCCTCGCCACTCAAGAAATTGTCAGCTGCCTTAAGAAAGCTGTTTACTACTACTACAACATCGTGAAGCATGGCTGAAGAATAATTCTGGCGAAAGACCATAAGGGAGCGGGAGAACGTCATTGCTACCATACGCAAAGTAGACGCTGGTGCGTGCAGCCTATGGGTCGCCGTAAGATTTATGAGCATTTGTGTATTTTTCCATGTGCTTTCTTTGTGCACGGCCATCGCTTTGTGTGACCGTGTGTGTGGGCAGCTGGACACATGTTTTCTGTGCTAGTGTGCGGTGTTTAGTGTGCGCGCATTTGTAGCAGGTGGTGTTTTTTAGCAGTGTGATGCCACGAAGCTGTCGTGTGCCACTGTGCAAGTCGTGCGCCAATGTGCAGATGGATCTATTTATCTATCTATGTAATCTAGTCGCCTACGGCTTTCAGCCCTCCTGGCCGTTTCAACATTGGTATCGATACCAAACTTCGTATGGCATAACATGACTGTATGAAGAACATATTTGACTTGTCGAAACATGAAAATTATTAAATGTATGTCATCAATGTCATGATCCCCGCCACGGTGGTCTAGTGGCTAAGGTACTCGGCTGCTGACCCGCAGGTCGCGGGATCAAATCCCGGCTGTGGCAGCTGCATTTCTGATGGAGGCGGAAATGTTGTAGGCCCGTGTACTCAGATTTGAGTGCACGTTAAAGAACCCCAGGTGGTCAAAATTTCTGGAGCCCTCCACTACGGCGTCTCTCATAATCAAATAGTGGTTTTGAGACGTTAAACCACACAAATCAATCAATCAATCAAAGTCATGATTTACATTTCATGGTCTTGCAGCTCTAGCGGTGGTTTCGTTCATATGGCGTGTTGCAAACTGGTATGCTATGACATAGTTGCGTGGGGAACACAAGTGACAGACCCTAACATGAAAATCTTGACATGCATGTCATGTCATAAGAGCACGAATACATGCCACGCTCATGATGTGCTCACGGCTGTTCCGTTAGCGTCACATATACCAAATTTGATATTGCAGTACGTGAATGGATAACGAACGTACTTCACTGGTGCAAACGTGATGATCACGAGGTGCACGTCATGTAGCAACATGACTACGTGCCACACTGATGATGCGCTCGCCGCCGTTTCGCTAGCTTCACATATGCCAAATTCGGTTTTACGCAACGCCAATGAATGACGAAGGTATGTAACTGGTGCAAACATGATAATCATGAGATTCTTGTCATGTGAGAACATGGCTACATGCCACAGTCAAGGTGCCAATACATTCCGACTTGACGCGGTGCGTGTGCTCGCCAGGCGCTCGTTTCATTGCGTCACGCCGGCGTTGCCACGCCAGGCGCCGGTCCTGTCCTATACTCGCAGGCGCACGCCGCGCTGCGTTCCTTTGACGCATGCGCGTTTCAGCTCATCCGGAGTCCCCCCTTCATGAAAGGAGGGAGACACAGTGTTTTCTGGGTAACACATCGCCACGAAATGCATTATGTCACATTTCGCGCCGGTTGCTGTCGGGCCGCGCCGACGGACGCTGGTAGCGCCTGGCGTCGGACTACAGAGTGCTCACGTTTTCTTGACGTAGCATCGCTGTGGCCAGCGTGCGCGCGTGTCAAAGCTACATTGGAATATATTGGGCCCTCCATGATGCGCTCGCGGCCATTTGGCTAGCTCCACATATACCAAATTTGGTGTTACGTGACGTCAATGGATCACGAAATTAATGACTGGTGCAAACATGATAATCCTGACACGCGTGTCATGTACGAACATAACATACCACGCATCTAGCGTGATCGCAGCCGTTTCGCTAGTTCCACATATACTGAATTTGGTATCGCGTGAAGGTAATAGATGACGAAGACAAATTACACATCTAAACTTGATAATTATCACACGGAAATTATGTATGGCATCATTTATTTTCACGTCGTAACGTTGTGCTTATTTAAACGGACATATCAACATTTCTCATTTGTTCTTCCCATATCATCGATTCCCGCTGTGCGTGGGAACGCCAACTTTTTTTGCTCACCTACCTAACCGGCCATAGTTGCCACACTGCCTGTAACAGATTTTCAATTTCAGAGTCAAGGGCGTCTGGGTCCTTTGGCCACTCTCCTCAGTGCTTGCCTGACTGACTTCTTCGTCTTTAAGGAAGAAGCAAAGCTACGAACAGTTATTATATGCGAAGCATTTCTTGGCCAACTTCGCCGACTTTGAGCGTATCTATCTATCTATCTATCTATCTATCTATCTATCTATCTATCTATCTATCTATCTATCTATCTATCTATCTATCTCTCTATCTAGCCACCTACGACTGTTAGCTCTCCTGGCCGCTTGGATAATGCTATCTATACCACACTTCGTATGATATCACATGACTGTATGACGAACATAACTGACTAGTCATAACATCAAAAACATGGCATGTATGTCAAAAATGTCATGATTTACAAGTCATGATTTTGTCGCTCTTGCGGAGGCTTCATTCACATATGTTGCAAAACTGGTATGGCATGACATGACTGAATTGCGAACACAAGCAACCGACCCTAACATCAGAATCATGACATGCGTGTCATGTAACAACAAGACTACATGCCATACTCAAGATGTGCTCGCGACCATTTCGCTAGCTGTGCATATACGAAATTTAGTATTCCAGGACATGATTAGATGACAAAGTATGTGACTGGTTCAAACATGATCATCATATTATGCCTATCACGTAACAAGACGACTACATGTCATGCTCATGATGCGCTCGCGGCCGTTGCGCTAGCTTCTCAAGAACAAAATTCGGTATTACGGACGTGAATGGACGATGACGGTATGTGACTGGTGCAAACATGATAATAATGAGATGCGTGTGATATAAAAACATGACAACATGCTACGCTCATGACGCGCCCGCGGCTGTTTCGATAGCTTCACATGTACCGAATTCAGTATTACGTGACGCGAACGGACGACATAGGTAAATGACACGTCCAAACATGATCACGACAAGCGTGTCATGTAACAACATGACTGTATCTCACACTAAGAGGCGCTCGTGGCCGTTTCGCTACCTTTAATTATGCCAAGATTTGGTATTACGTCTCGTGAATGGATGACAAAGGTATGTGACTGGTGCAAACATGACAACCATGAGATGTGTGTCATGTAACAACATTATACACGCCACACTTAAGACGCCAATGCACTTCGACGTGAGCCGGCATGCGTGCGAGCGGCGATGCCACTTCAGGCGCCGAAATCTCTCTAGTAAAGATCAGTGAATCTGCCCACTGACCTTCATTGTGGACCTGCATGCCATATACTCGCAGGTGCGTGCCGCGCTGTGTGGCTTTGACGTATGCGCGTTTGTGCGCAGACGGCGTACCTTAGTCAAGAGGAGAGGCAGACGTGGTGCTGTCTAAGTAACGTCGTCGGTGCGAAGTGCATCATGTCGCATTTCGCGCCTGTTGCTACCTGGCCGCGCCGATGGACGCTGGTAGCGCCGGTCACGCCTGGCAGCACACTATAGAGTGCTCGCGTTTTGCTAGCGTGATGTAGCTGTGCCAGCCTGCACGTGCGTCAACGTTGCGTTAGAGTGTATTGGGCCCTTCATTACGCCCTCGCCGCCCTTGCGCTAGCTGTACATGTACCAAATTTGGTATATCGAGAAGTGAAGAGACTACGAAGGTAAATGACACGTCCAAACCTGATAATCATATTATGTGTTTCATGTAAAACATGACTACATGCTATACTCATAGTGCTCTCGCCGCCGTTTTACTAGTTCCACGTATACCAAATTTGTTATTACGTGACGTGACTGGACGATGAATGTAAATGAAAAGTCTATTTATAATATATATGGTATGAATTTTATGTAAAGCATGACTACATGCTACGAATATAGCGTGCTCGCGGCCGTTTCGCTAGCTCCATATATACGAAAGTTGGTATCAGGTGACGTTAATAGATGACGAAGGTAAATGAAACCTCCAAACATGATAATCATGACATGGTAGTCAAGTAGAATATAATTTACCTTCGACTCTTAACGTTGTGCTTATTTTAAAGTGACCTATCACCGTTCCTCCTTCGTGCTTCGCATATCATCTATTCCCGCTGTGCGTGAGATCTGCCAATTTTTTCGCCACGGACAAAGTATTTACAGTTCAGTTAAAGTAAACGGGCCCCATTCATTGCGGTCCATGTTCTATGAATTATTGTCCCTCCTAGGGTGAACTGTTTACATTTGTGGTGCAACTACGAAACGAGTTATTTAAGACCTACTGTCCGCATATAAATGCGTGTGAAAGCGTCTCTTCTAGGAGTAGTGGTGGCGTTTATCGCGCTGCGCTTAACGTGCAATGATATGCTCAAAAAGGCGTTTCCAACGCTTTGCTAAGCCAGTTCTAAGACAGCTACAGGCTAGAGACTTCAGATAGACCAAAACAACCCCAAGGTTGTGACACTCGGCCGAAAAGAACTGGCAGCTGCATTGACAATGTTAACACAGGGAGAGACGCAATATCTTATTGTAACGCTTTAGCCAGCCAAAAAAGGACGCCCGACGCAGGTTATATGCAACATATATAGTTTCCCACATTACCGAAGAGCCGACTTTAGCAATATCTTCGACTATCTGAACAACACACTTCAGCAACGTGATCGCTTGATAGTCACTGTGGACTTCAACGCTTGGCACACCACATGGGTTTCTAGTACATATAGACCCAAATGTTTGCGACTTTTAGATGTGATGTAGCGGCATGACTACACGCTTCTCATGACACAGGGCACTTCTACTCGCATAGAAAACTGCGTCAACAGAAATACCACATCAGCGCACTGCAGTGTATTGGATGGTAATCTTGGCAGTGATCAAACTATTGTGAAAATAACATACGGAACAGCTCAACTGTGATGCCCAGTAGGGCAGCCTGACCGAACAACTGGAGTAAGTAAAGGTAGTAACAGGAAAAAAACGGACCCAAACCTAACACAATAGCTCAACGCACAGAATACATCATGGGCATCTATGACAAGAACATGCAGACATATCAAGCTACTTCAGGTGCACCTGCCATTCACAACCATTTAACATACCTTAGGGAAGCACGCACAGGCCTGGGGAAACGGTGGCGCTGAAAGAACCTAAACAAAAAGCTCCGACTCCGAGTAGAGCGAAAATGGCGAAAGAAGCAAACGCATACGCAGAAGAGCTATATAACAACAATTGCCGCACCTTCTGCGATTCATTAAAACGCACATTAGTTACTAAAAAGATTTGGAACATCTTACAAAGTCAATTCTGCCCTTCAATGGCCAGCCAGAATATTTCAACGAGATCAGGATCAATTATTGGAAGAACTGAAATGACGCTATACAGGAGAAATCAAGCGATCCGGAAATCGAACACCTTATCAAGAATACAACAGAGAACAAAACCCTGTGATGGACGCACCCGTAGGCTAAGCGGAGGTTTATGCAGTGGCGCTAAAGTTCACGAAGAATACGGCGCCAGGCTTGGACGGCATTACGAACGCTGTGATGCGGAACTTGAGCAACGAAACACCAGAAGCCTTTACGGACCACTTTAATGGGAAAATCTGGATGCCGCGTGTAAGAGCACTTGCAGAGTGGACACTCGCACAGATTGTACTAATATTTAAACCAGGAAAACCGCAAAGGCTTGATAAACTAATACCAATTTCACTAACGTCATGCATTGGCAAGCTCTTCGAAAAAATCATACCCACTTGTCTTGACCAATACAATGAAGAACGGGGGCTTCTACCAACGTACCTGTATGGATTTAGGGACGGGGTATACCCTGGATATTTTCCTGTATTGCTCAAAGACGAAGTGCTTCATCCAGCTCCAGGCTGTTTCAACAACTTACTAGTGGCGCTGGACATCGAAAAATCATTCCATAATATCACGCGCTTTACCATGTTAGACGGTCTTACAGTGATAGGATGCGGACAACGAATATTTCACTTTCCCTCTGATTTTCTTGGAAACCGGAGGGCACAGATTGGCATGGCTGGTATTAACTCACCACCCTACGACCTTCCATGGAAAGGCACAACCCCGGGCTTGATTCTGCTTCATTTTTTGTTCAATATCAGCCTACGGAAACTATTCTTACAACTGTACGCTATGCCGAACCTGGGGTGTGCCTTTTACGCCGACGAGATTACGCTGGGAAACAAAGGGCTCCTATGGAGACGACAAGACAGACTGCAAACAAGAAGGCTTCATCCAGTATTAAACCATGGACTGTCCTATTAAAATATAGTTCACTTTCTCTCACTGCATATTTTTGCTTACTATAATATTTTTGCTTACCCTGTCCCCTTAACGGTATACTGAATGCTGTAACTATTGAGCCCGAGACCGATGAGCGCAGAAAACCTTAACTACGCTCGAAGACATACAGCACGTCCCCATCTAAAAGGTAACCTGCTCCCATGAACACATCGGTGGGAGTTGCTGAAAGACAGGAAAAGCTGTAAAGAGTTTGCTTCCGACTTTAGTTTGGAGCTGCATGTCCAGTGCAGCAACAGGTTTTGGGCTACCGCCTCGGCAGTTCGGAGCGGCATGTCCAGTGCGGCAACAGGCAATGAGCTACTGCTTCAGCTGCCAAGGGGTGGCTCGGTCCAAGGCTGGAGGCTGACGGATGCGTGGCGTCGAAGCAACCCCGTACGTTGTGCTCATTGGGCAGCCAACCAGAGCCGTGAGCTCACAATGCCGTCGACGCGCCCGCGAATTGTAGGGAACGTTTGATACTCGATTGCTTAATTCAGAGCTTGTGTAATGCCCTTGTTATGCCAAGTGATGTCTAATTTGGCGCATGTAAAGATGATTGGCACAAAATGATGAGCGTGCACTTTCATCGCGGCAAAGCAAAAAACATCACATATACGTATACATGTAGGCCGCAGGCGAAACGTAAACAAGTTGGAACGTAAATACGTAAATTCGTAAGTGTGCTTCTTCATTTCTGGACTATATCGATTGCCCTCCTCCGGAGTGGAGTTTTCCGGCGCAGGGTTCGTCGACCACTTCGAATCTGCCAGTCGAACTCATGAGCAGAAAGAAGTGTCCATTCATTAGGCATGCTCCAATTGTCCGAGTGAGCACTTTCCCGAATACGTATTCACCTACACATCAATAGGCAAATGTGCGTTGCCGTTTCCTGGTATTCTCTTATTTCCTTTCCACACTCTCGATCGTACATGTGTGCTTCTGCCAATGCCACTCGCTGGCCTGATCACATTGCTCCTGAATACCAACGCCTCCTCAAGAATAATGCCTGCGACTTGAGCCGAGAACCTCGTTTCCGGCCTTCTCCTGTTCTCTGTCCTCCGCTCCACCAAACAGTGTCGGCTGCGAGCGCTCGCTGCGGCAGCCGCTTTAAACCTTGCGGCCTCTCAAAATAAAGTGACGTCTACTGCCGTCTCCAAGGCAACAAGGTCGCGCCTCTACGATGGCGTCACTTCCGAATCCAGCGAAAGTGTCGGCTGTGAGCGCTCCTTGTGAAGAAAGCACTAAACCACGAGGAATCTCCCATTCCCATGGAAAAACATGTGACGTCACAGGCATCTTTCTAGAGGAGGCATTGCTCAAAACATTCCGGCAATCGAGGAATGATGCAGCTACCCTCTCCCTACTTCTTCCTACATGCCGCAGCTACAATGCAAATTTGGCGCCATTGATTGACATAGCGACCTGCTTAAATGATCATCATGGTTTTTTGTTGCTGTCTCATATATTGGGGCTATTCTCATCCCCTCAGACTTTTCGTGTTTACCTCATGTATACATGTCAATGAACAAATTAACCATCCAGCTTTCATGCCTTCTCGCTGTGTCATGTCCCACATTTGTATCTGACTTTATTTCAATCAGCGTGATAACTGCCTGCAGAAGCTTCAAAGTGCCTTATTTTTCATAGTGCATTGAATATGATACTTCATTAAAAACACGTACTTACTCAGATACGATTAACTCTTTCACCTTGACAGCCTTGTATTCGGTAGCCATGAATTTTCTGTGGGATTTTGCTCAGCGTTCAGGCTTTTGAAGACCTCTTGGTGACGTTTAAACGTGGCTGTAAAATTACTAGAGACTTTTGTTCCACATTAACCACATACTGTGCTGGCAATCTCACCTACCTCTCGCTTTTTGTTCTCATCTTTTTCTTCAATACCAATTTGTTGCGCACTTGAATGAAAAAGCGGCATACTTGAAAAGTTAACTTTTTGAGAACATTACATTTGTGTGGGATATCTTTCCATTGATTTAGGTTTATTATTTTTGGCATGGCCAGTTTATATGACAAGCAACACTTTGGAGGCAGGAGCGAGAATCCCACTCTAATGTTTCATGTGCTAAGAACAGTGTAAAAGCTTATTTTGTAAATGTTTTTGACAAAGATCAAGAAATGGTACTTGCTTACCTATTTATTTCAAACTTGCTTAGCAATTCAAAAAGTTATAGAGACAGAGAGTGAGAAAGAGAGAAAACAATTATTAGGTGGCCAATGGGCGAATGTTTGAGGGTCCCTCATTCCAGGAACCCTCTGACCTGGATCGCCTGCCGGGCCCGCGCGATGAGTTGGCGCTGGTCGATGAGGTCCGGCTTAGAGATCGGAGTCACTCACTCTTCACTGAGGAGGTTTTTGTCTGCATTTAATGCTGCTATTTATGAGGCTGAGCTGCTGCCTTTGCATTCAGTAGGAGGCGGGCTAGAGTGCCTGCCACATTACAGTGTGGTCACATGTCGTGAGAGGTTGGTTTGATGTGATGCATTCGAATGCCATGCGTAAATGCATTGCTTTGAAGGCACCTGTAGTCCGTGCCTTCACATCTTGAAAATTAGTAATACAGGGAAGGGTAGAACCGGTGTTGTAGCCTATAGTGCTGCAGAAGGTTTTCATAGAACAAAGACACTGCTTTGGTTTCTTCTCTTGGTGTTCTGGTGTGGAAGGTGTCTTGCATTACTGCTGGGGAAACCCGGTTGATGCAATACTTCATTGGGGGCCTGAGAAAACGAATAAACGAATCACATCAGCGTTATGGATAGCTAAGATAAAAGTAGTTGTTAGCCAATAAATTGCAGAACCTACATCTACATATTCCAGGTGAGGGCCAAGGTTATGCTAGCTGTTCTTGTGCTGTTCATGTCTCAGTATTAATTCATTGACGTTTTGAGAGCAACCATGCAATATGAAATTGGCCTACCAAAAACTCGTTGCACTCGAAGGGCAGAATCGAAAGACAGTGGAGGACATGAATTGATTTATAAAAGACCACGCAGGTGCAGACAGTTTTTCGCGTGTCCATGCAAAATATAGACCCACGTGTACAATATAACATGAATGACTGAATCTGATGTTGTTGCACGTTACGTCATCTATGCTTATGTTCGCTCATGGAATTGCAAGAGCGCAATCATAGCACACCATCAGTTTTTGGCTTACGTAAGAAAAAAGTTGGGAAGACCGCAAAAAGGCGACAAATCACTATAACATTACTTTGGCGCGCAGAGAGAGAGAAAAGAATGACATAATTTTTTTTCCTTTAGTACAACAACAGGTATGAGTGCCCTGATGCACTTGGCAAGCAGAATGTTCTGATACTGCAGATGTATTTACCTAAAGAAAAGAGCAAGCATCACGAAAGACTTGAAGATTATTGTGACAAAGAAGGTATTTCCCTTTCACTTCTGCTTTCACACTCAGGAGTAGTGAGTAAAGCTAGAACGTAATAAAGTAGCTACGATTGTGCTCACCATACCTGGTGGAGCAGCAAATCACCTGAAAACTGCTTTTGGTTGGAGGCAGCGTGTAGGGCATACGTAACTTCACATTTGTTAAACAAAAGAACGCCTTAGGACAGCCACCTCAGTCAGAACGGCATCTAAGAGCAACGTAACGACTTGCGAAGATGTGTTGTTGAGGGCAGTTTGAAATCAGAACTAATCGCTTTGGCTATAAGACAAAAAATAGAGTTTCTTTTTTTCAACAATTCGCGCAATAGCCAAATGATGTTACACGACACCGAAGAACCCTATAATCAAAAGCTTGCACTATCATTTGGGAACTGATACTAGCGTATAGTATCTGATAGTGTGCGATATAGGGGAGACAGCCCAAATCTGTGAACAAAGCTATGTTTCACAAAAAAACTTGCGGCGTGGTCATTTTCGCTGTTTTTGGTTGTGGGCTGAACAATGAGCATTTTCCGCAAGCGAAACAGCACAACGGATGCCTCACAGCTGAACCCCGCGCCAAGCAATAACAATGGACTTCTCAATGGCGCTTAATAGGGCTCTTCAAAAGTAAACTAGTTGAAAGCTGCGTACTCTTTATTGTATAATTCTACCCACGAAGTTTCAATTGTGATTTATTATATTATAATCAATAATAATAAATGTGGCTTGTGTCATTCAAGCTTTCAAATATTGCTGCATTCTGTGCAATGAATAGTATGCTTTAAAAAACGAGCAATAACACGCGTGATATCATTACAAACTTGCTATGCACGCACTAGGTGGCCTTGAGAGCATACGCGCAATAACCAGCGTGTGACTCGCTTCAAACTGCATTATAACAATAACATGTTCTCACACACGAAGGCAATGCACACTTGTACCACGCAATACTGCGGCGATATTACATGTTGCAGTGTGAAGCCTGTATACAGGACGCCTGTGTTTGCAAAGCATGAACGTAACATTTACTTATGGCGGTGTCACAGGACACTTTTAATCGCGACCAGGGTGATCTATACCAGTTTTATTAATCTCTATGAAATTTATGGCCGTGGCTACATGGTCTATGCTAATCTGGTTCGAGCTTAGGTCATATGCAATGCACCAGGTGGCACTTGCGTGCCATCATACATGTTATTGACAAAACTTAGCGTACGATGTCTCAAAGGCATTTATGAGCAATATGGTTTTCGTTCAAGAATCACTTGAAGGTCAAACATCTGCTTGTTGCTGCAAAAATGTTTCAAAATTCATGACTCAGACTTCTTCTTTGCATCAACATCATCATCATCAACAACATCAGCTTGACTACACCCACTGCAGGGCAAAGGCCTCTCCCATGATTCGCCAATCAACCGGGTCTTGTGCTTTCCGTTGCCACGTTATACCCGCAAACGTTTTCATCTCATCGGCCCACCTGACCCTCTGTCTCCCCTTGGTGCGTTTTCCTTCTCTGGGAATTCAGTCAGTTACCCTTAATGACCACCGGTTACCCTGCCTACTGGTACGTGTCAGGCCCATGCCCATTTCTTTTTCTTGATTTTAACTATGATCGCCTTAACCCCGGTTTGTTGCCTGACCTACTCTGCTCTCTTCTCTCCTATTTTCCGTTCTATAGCTTGCTGCATCGTCCTCACTAAGTTCAACCTCTTTGTAAGACTCCAGTTTTCTGTTCCGTAGGTAAGTACTGGCAAGACGCCACTGTTACACACCTTCCTCTTGAGGGATAGTGGCAATCTACCAGTCATGATTTGAGAGTTCTTGCCAAATGTGCACCACCTTGTTCTTATTCTTCTAGTTAATTCAATGTCGGGGTTCGGCTCCACGGTTATTACCTGTCCTAAGTAGACATATTTCTTAACAATTTCGAGCGCTTCTCCACGTATTACAAAGTGTTGTTTTCTGCCGAGATTTATGCACATTGCTTTAGTTTTGTGCATATTTATTTTCAGACCTCCTTTTATGTTTTTCGTGTCCAGTTCAGTAATCATGAATTGTACTTTGTCCCCTGAGATACGCATCAAAGCAATGTTATCAGCGTAACACAGGTTACTAAGGTACTCTCCATTGACTCTTATCTCTAACTTTCCCAGTCTCTCTCACTTTTCCCAGTCTAGGGTCCTAAATACCTCCCGTAAACATGCGGTGAATAGCTTTGAAGAGATCTTGTCTCCCTCCCTTACACTCTTCATTATTGGGATTCTTTCGCTTTCTTTATGAAGAACTATGGTGGCTGTGGATCCTCTGTAGATTTTTTTCCTGTATATTTATGTAGGGTTCAGCGATGCCCTCATTCTGTAGTGCCTGCATTACACTATAAAAAATGAGGACCCTCCTTCATGGATATTGCTGAAGGTATAGCGGTGCTGAGCAATTCCTCGAGCAAGATTAGAACTATTTCCTTTAGACGTTGCCTCTTCACGGAAGTCATACTTCAGCACGGTTACCACAGAACGACCCGTGGCTCTATTAAGGCGACAGATCTGATTTCGTGGTCAAAATGCAATTATCTTCGACCAAGGCACTCTTACGTATTCTATACAACAGTGTGCCGCACCACGGCTGTGCCATGTAGCCTGCTTGCAAAATATAGCAATGGAAGATTTTATGTCCTGCGTGCCTGTGAATGTGAGTTATTTGTGTTCTTTGACGGAGAGTTCGGTTGGCTGGACAAGCTGTTAATTTAGTTTCGGGGCACATCTTCATCTGCAAGTGAACACAGGGTTCATATAATGATTACAACGCACTATATGTTTTGCACAGGTAGCATAATATTGTGGAATGAATGCAGCCATTCTAGGCTAGCTTCCTAAAGTACCTGTTTTTGTAGCGTTAGCTACACTGGCCTCGCTGAGTCAATTTCGCGTGGCACTGGTCTGCGCATGCGCAATGATGCTCCGCCGCCGCCGCGTGCGGCTCGCCGCCGGTGTGCGCGCAATTCGATGCGCTGCGCAGACGATCAGTGGTGTCACGCACCGGAGCCGGCACCTCCCTCGCACTCGGCCGCGGCCGCGCGCGACTCGCCACCGCCGGTGTGCACTTTCCAGAGGAGTGCCGTCATAGCCTTGGTAGACATATGGACGCCGACGCATGCGCATTCCCTGTGCAGTCGCCATCTGACACTGCGCTGGAGCCGCTTGATAGCGCCTCTGACTGGCGTTTGCCACTGTGGTATAGCCATGGAGAAGGAGAGTGCAAATGCTGCTCAACGGTGCAGTAGAGCGGAGAACTTGACTCATAGGATCCCGAAGTAATTGCGTATTATGTGGCACACGTATAAATATACGTGTGCCACATAATACGTATACCGTGTGTTTTTCATCGGAACAGCTGTAGGCATGATATCTGGAAAGGTAAGAATAATCAGCTGAACCTTTGCTAACGCTACGTATATCCTGGCATAGCTGAGCTAAGCCACTGCCATTTTTTGTACAAAACACCGAATTGAACAGACGTCCAGTTGAACAAAACTCTACACAAAGAACACAAGAATGCAGTGTGCAGCAAACAAAGGCACAAAGAGCACATGGCGTAATTATTGAGCTGATTGCGGCACTGAAATGATGAAGATGGGACAAGCTGAACTCACGCAAGCCTGTCCCAACCTTGTGATTTGTAGTGCTACGCTGCACTTCATGAAAATGTTCTACCCACAAGGCCAAAAATTTACCCGTGCTAAGTTCACATGACATGCTTTTTCTGCCCATTTTGCAGATTTATTTTTGTTGAGCCAATCTGTACATGCAAAGATGTTCCAAACTACGTGTGAATTAGTGAGTGTAAAAAGTTTACTTGGGCTTGCAATTATTAAATTTGCATAGAAGTGTTCTGACCTATGCAGGTGGCAGTTGCATCTCAGCAGCAACAAGTCGGTGAAGGTTGACCAGTTTTTTAGCTATATACATCTTTGTGGACATGATGTTCTTGGAAGGTAATGGGTGGACAACAAATAAACCAATATTCCAAGTCCCCCCCCCCCATTTCGATCTGTCTCAATGCCACTTTCAAGCACTCTTTATATAAAGGCTATGCCTTGTTGCTCAGCAGTTAAACTCAGTCTTGGAAAAAGCTGCACTGGTGGCAATGGCAGCATTCCCCCTTTGCAGTCTTTAAACTTCTGAACTTTTTCTGCCCATTTACCTATAGAAATGGCATTGCAATACCCCAGTGTACATTGTAGAAGACCTTTCTCCCATCATGCACAGGTGTGCGGTCCGTGAACGTATATCCCAAGGTATACCGAAGAGCACTGGAGATTTGAGTGAGGTTATCGGTAAAGTATACTGTGAAGAGTGCGACGCAACTTCCACGGGCAAAACAAATGAAAAATGGTAACCGAAACTTAAAGAACGTAAAGAGAATGTTGCTTAAGCTTTCCATGCAACATGTTCTGACACAGAGCTTGTTGAGCGCTGCCGAGTGACACGGGATAGCTGCTGCCTGAACAATTTGACTAGGCCACGTTGTGTACAAATGTACGAAAACTAAAAACTCCTGGAGTCGCGGTTCATTCATTACCATGTATCAGCTTACAACAACCCCGGCCTTCTATATATAAATGTTTACAAGAAGATATGTGACCAGTGGACTGGTTGATCTTTGCACACTTATTGCAAGTATATACTGAGAACGCTACCTGCCTAGACGGCAAAGCTTTCAAGTCATTTTGTTATTAATTGTTGTGCAAGGTCAGAGTAAACAATTTACAATTAAGCCACAAATCCAGAGTGTATGTAGGGGTAGCTTGTGTGTATGCACTGGGCTGCGTTATCTTGCAGATGTGTGAGTCATACCTGCTGCAGCATTCCAAATGAACAATGAAATGCAAAAGATAGAACATAACTTCTTTGAACGTAACTTTGGGCAGATGTATTCAGAAGCATAATTGTCATAAATGCTGAAAGCCCACTTATGAAACTGCGTGCATGTTCTATGAACAGCTCCACTTGACTCTTTTTGTATGTCTGAAAAGGAAGTACAAAAAAGAACTTTTGTAGCAGCAGCAATGTTCAGAGTTTAAGCCACTATGGCGTCTACTACGTACATCACCTCTCTTCACACCACTATTTCATGAATCACAAAAGGAGATGGTATTTCTGGACCAGAACTGATCACACGCTGAACAAGCAGCAAGATGCTACTAAGACCTATTGCTATCGTAGACAATAACTCAACGTTAAACACAGTATATTTTAACTGCAAAATAATTCGTTAGCTTGAAAACAAATTCCGTTAATTAGTGTAATTTTGTGGCAGTTACAATTTCTGTAACTACTAAGACCACCGCATTTTGTTCACCCCATTATGTGGGGTGGACAAAAAAATTTTGCATTATAATACAAAATATCACACAAGACAAAGCATAGTGTACACCTTTGCAAAGGCCTATGTGCGACAGAGAACATATTGTAACGGCACCTTTGGAGCGAGAAGCAGGAGCTGTGAGATAAGTACATCAGGACTCCATTGTCGTTTCAGTAGCCTGAACCCGTCCGGCACTCTGTTACTGTATGTGACAGAGTGCTGTATGGGTAAACGTCACCTTATTCAAAACATCATGGTGGAGGTATAGCCTGATCAAGGCAATGAATAATGCATCAACACAAATGGTGAGCATAAAATAAGAAGCAAGGCTTGCATATATACAATTTTAAAATCCAATAAACACTACATGAGAGTTGTACATCTTACTACGGCAGAAGCTAACATGAAGATGGGGCTTGAATGAGTGTCATATCGCTAAATTTAGTGTGTTGTTTGAGCCAATGATTTAATAATACAATTTGTCTAAGTTGTGGCAGCAACCTTGATGCAGTTTGCTGCCTTGGTAAAGAAAAGTTCTGTTGTCGAGAACCAAGCTTTAACAGTCTTTCAAGTATTTTTTTCACCAGGTATACATCTCAGTATATTCATCACAAATCCTTACCTTTAACAAAAGCTTCTAATTTAATGATACTGGGTGCAAAACCTAAACTGCAGAGTACAAGGCATACTTACAGGTTAATGCTAAGTCACAGCTTCTGAGGCAGCCCGACGGCTTCTGTGTGTCCATGTGTACTGCTTTCTGTCCGCCTTTTGGCCATTTTTTGTACTATGTCTGCCGAGAAAACAAAAAACAATAGAAACAATTCACTTTTTCTAGCATGCCCCATGTAACAAATCAACTTTCTCGGCCTCATGAGAAGGCAGTCTCGAAAGCATGCTAACAGTTACTACTTTATGTCTGTATATCTCATACCCCATTACCAGGCTCAAAAGTAATGCCCAGTCACTGTTAAGCAAGACGTCTAACAGACGAAAACAGAAATATTTTACACTAGACATAAATTTGAGAAGTTCTTAATACTCACTCCATAACCTATTTTCCTTATGCATTATATGTATACATGTTGAAAAGACAGGGCATACAAACATGGCCGCAGGTGAATGTTTCGTTAGTGGCAGACTAACGAAACATATAAGACAGCTAACCAGAGGCCCATTATTAAACCTGTCTTTATATCACGACGTAAATGCATGCCAACATTCGAATCATGCAGTTTCGTACAAGCACAGAAATGAAGAAATGCATCTAACGGTTCAGGCTTGGCATAGTGACATGTGGTAGTTCATGTGTGAGCCATGTATCGAATAGCTCAACGAAGAAATCAAATGCTGAGAAGTTATCTCTTACATTAGACTGGTGACTGCATAGGTCGGAAAGTGAATTCCAATATGGAATATTTCTTTAAAATTACATTATCAGACAAAGTCAGAATTTAGCCTCATCAAACATTTCAGGTCGCGCAAACTTTTGCTGTTGATGGTACATATTTAACATACAAAATGTTTCGTACAATGAACACATAAGTATTGACAGAAGCTGCAGACCATTTCACAGATCAGCATTGCAAAATATAAATCAACGATGCCGTGCAATTCATAAATTGACCATTCATATTTGAAATGTAAAAAGCTACTAAACAACCCTACCATCTGAAATTTCTGATAACTGCGAAACTGTAAAATGTGAGCAGGTTGTCAAAAATTTTGTGTTCACATGAAGAAAGGATGAAGTCTCGGCCAATAAAACACACATTGTAGATATTTTCACTTTCTAACTCGGCTTCTTCATCGTTCTCAATGTGAAGAGGGGTACGCATACGTTGCCATCATGAATACAGTCACATGGTAACAAAGCATGACACCAAAGATTGTGCAATCAACATGCAGCCATCAACTAAGCAAGGCCTCGTTGATGTGTCTCTGTGATAGATACACATAGTGAGGAAATACTGCGCAAGGCATACGTGATATAAAAAAACATGCAGCACGCCTCACAACGATACAATCTATACGGCGTAATTTTAGGGCTAGAACACTATTTCATAATGCCACGTTCCATTTCCCAAGTTTTTCTTATCGTCCCAAAACGCCACACCATTCTCAGTGCGAACCGCGCCTGCAGTTTTCCAGAAGGTTCCGGACTGTAGTAGATCATTTTGATAAGATCACGCCCACTGTGCGAACGGTACAGATTGTTCTGGAACCTACGCCACCGCCAGCGAAAACGCTAGAACATTCGCCGGCAGAGTATAAATGCCGACGCGCTTCGCCGCTTGTCAGTTGTTGATCGAAGGCCGACGCTCCGTTCGCCGCTATCAGTCCGAGACTGCTATCTGTGCGAGACTGCTGCTGTAATTGGACTTTCCGTTTATCGGGCACTGGTTCGCCCAAATAAACAGTTAAATCTCAACACGAAGTTTCCTGTCTTCGGCCACGTCACGACCCCATGACATCTGGTGGAGGTGCTGCTTCTTTCATGTACCAGACGCCCCTGTCAAGCCGTGAACCCAGCCCACGTCGCGGAGAAGACACCGACGCCAAACAGGAGCAGCGAACAAGCCGCCGACAGCAAGGGCTACCACCGGAGTACAGGATTCTAGAAGACAAGGCGCGGAAGACCAAGGCCATGACCGCGACTGCAGCGACAATGACAACCGCCGCATCCCAGCCCACGATGGTCATGCATCAACTCAGGGAACCACCAATTTTCCATGGGTCATCGTTCGAAGACCCAGAGCCCTGGCTAGAAACATACGACCGTGTGGCCGCCCTCAACCACTGGGACAACGAAGAAAAGCTCCGTCGTGCGTACTTCTACCTGGAAGACACCGCAAGGACCTGGCTAGAGAATCGTGAGTCCACGCTCCGAACGTGGGATGTCTTCTACGGCGCATTTCTGCAAACGTTCGCCAGCGTCGCTCGCAAAGAAAGGGCCGCTGCTCAACTAGAGACCCGGGTTCAGCTACCAAATGAGAAGGTTGGAATTTTCACAGAGGTGATGACCCGCCTATTTCGTCACGCTGACCCAGACATGCCTGAAGAGAAGAAAGTTCGTTTCCTCATGCGGAGGGTCAAACAGGAGCTCTTCGCGGCACTAATGAGGAATCCACCGAACACCGTCCAAGAATTTGTATCCGAGGCTACCACCATCGAAAAAACCCTGGACATGGGCACCAGACAGTATAATCGTCGCCTGACTCCAGAATGCGCTCCTGCTCAAGCCAGTGACTCCGACGACCTGCGTGAAACGATCCGAGCGATCGTGCGGGAAGAGCTGCGCAAACTGTTGCCTTCGGCGCAGCCTTAAGTGGATTCGATCGCGGACATTGTGCGAGAAGAAGTCCGCCAATCGCTTCAAATTCCCCACGCACCACTGCCCGAGCCGGAAGCTATGAGCTACGCCGCTGCACTGCGCCACAACGCTCCTCCCCGTCCACGCCAAAACGCCGCTTCATCGCACTTCCGTCGACAGACGCCACCGCCGTCACCACCCCCACCGACGTCATACCGTTCGCCAGCGGCCCAGCGCAGTGCACCGAGGAAGACTGACGTCTGGCGCACCCCTGACCATCGCCCGCTCTGCTACCACTGCGGCGAGGCCGGACACACATACCGCCGTTGCCAGTACCGACAGATGGGACTGCGTGGCTTCGCCGTCAATGCACCGCGTCCACAGCCAGGAGAACGACCACGTGACATCGCCGACTACGTGACAGGAACTCGGTGGACACCACGAAGCCCTTCGCGTTCACCGTCGCCCAGCCGCCGCACGTCACCGCCCCACCGGCAGTACTCTGGCCCAACGCGGGGCCGGTCTCCTAGCCCGTATCCGGGAAACTAAAGGCAGCAACCGGTGGAGGTGCGGTTGCTGTGCGACGAACTACCGAAGATCCTCCGACGACGACGACGCCGCGACGGAGCTTTCCGAACACAACACCAAACAGGCAAAGCCCTGACGGCGAAAGCTCACTTACCGATGGTAGCCTGACGACGACACATGGAAGCAGCGGAACAAGCCGACGCAGCCGTGACCCGACGCCACGCCCTAACTGTAATGCGAGACGGCGAACTAGCGACATCGACGTTCTTATTGACGGCCACAGTGTGACCGCTCTCGTCGATACTGGAGCCGACTATTCTGTCATCAGTGGGTCGTTCGCCGCGAAGTTAAAGAAAGTTAGGACAGCTTGGAAAGGCCCTGAAATCCGCACAGCCGGAGGTCATCTTGTAACGCCTGCAGGAATCTGCACAGCGAAAGTCACCATTAACGGCCGTATTTATCCTACAGACTTCGTAGTCCTACAGCGTTGCTCGAGAGATGTCATCCTTGGCATGGACTTCTTATGCCTCCATGGTGCTGTCATCAACCTAAAAACAAAGTCGATAACGTTATCCACAGAAGAAGCACTACCACCGCGCACGCCGTCAGGACACCATGCCTTGAATGTGCTGGAAGAACAAGTCACCATTCCGCCTCACTCAAGCGTCATTATTTCAGTCGGCGCTCCTAATTCACCTTACTTGGAAGGCGTCGTTGAAGGCAGTCAGCATCTGTTGGTCACCCGAAATATTTGCGTCGCAAGAGGAATAGCAGAGCTGCGGGGAGGCAAAGCAACGGTTATGCTCACGAGTTTCATCAATGAGTGCAAACATGTGAACAAAGGAACAACGGTTGCATACATCGAAGAAATTGTCGAAGCCACCAGTGCTTTCGCCCTCGCCGATTCTGCGGAACCTGCTCAGAGGAACCAAGCCCCTCCCGTAGCTTTCGACGTCAATCCCAGACTACCGAACGATAAGCAAGAACAGCTCAAGGCCCTGCTCCTGCAATACGAAGATTGCTTTTCGTCGTCATCGAAAATTCGGCAGACCCCAATCACGAAACATCGCATCATAACCGAAGAAAACGCCAGACCACTCCATCAGAGTCCGTACAGGGTTTCGACGCGAGAACGTGAGGCCATGAAGAGACAAGTTGATGAAATGCTGCGGGATGACATTATCCAGACGTCCAAGAGTCCATGGGCATCCCCCGTGGTGTTAGTGAAGAAAAAGGATGGGACCCTACGTTTCTGCGCCGATTATCGCCGCCTGAACAAAACCACAAGAAAGGACGTGTATCCTCTCCCACGAATAGACGACGCACTTTATCGGCTCCATAACGCCAAGTACTTTTCGTCAATGGACCTCAAGACTGGCTATTGGCAAATCGAAGTCGACAAAAGAGACCGAGAGAAGACGGCGTTTATAACACCGGACGGCCTCTTCGAGTTTAAGGTGATGCCCTTCGGCCTTTGCTCAGCGCCTGCAACTTTTCAACGCGTTATGGATACAGTACTGGCAGGATTGAAGTGGCAAACTTGCCTTGTGTACTTGGACGACTTCGTCGTGTTTTCTTCGAGTTTCGACGAGCATCTTCGGCGCCTTGAAGATGTAGTTCAAGCCATCAAGACTTCCGGACTCACACTGAAGCCAGAAAAGTGCAGATTTGCGTACGAGGACCTCTTGTTTCTGGGGCACGTTATCAGCAAGTCTGGAGTTCGTCCCGATCCACGGAAAACAGCCGCCATCGCCTACTTCCCGCCGCCCGCTGACAAGAAGGCCGTGCGCCGATTTCTGGGCCTGTGCGCCTACTATAGGCGGTTCGTGAAAAACTTCGCCCGCATTGCCGATCCTCTCACTAACTTTACCAAGGCTGACGTGGAGTTCAAGTGGGAAACGCCACAGGAACACGCTTTCCAGGAGCTTAAACATCGCCTCCAGACGCCTCCGTTACTAGCCCATTTCGACGAATTCGCCGAGACAGAAATACATACTGACGCAAGCAGCGTAGGTCTTGGCGCCGTTCTTGTGCAGAGGGCTGACGGACTTGAAAGGGTTATTAGTTACGCCAGCCGATCGCTATCCAAAGCAGAAGCCAATCATTCCACAACAGAAAAGGAGTGCCTGGCCATCATCTGGGCTACGTCGAAATTTCGCCCCTACCTCTACGGCAGGCCCTTCAAAGTTGTGAGCGAGCACCACGCCTTGTGTTGGCTAGCCACCTTGAAGGACCCTTCAGGTCACCTCGCACGATAGAGCCTGAGACTTCAAAAGTATGACATTACTGTCATTTACAAGGCCGGCAAAAAACACTCTGACGCCGACTGTCTCTCTCGTGCGCCTGTCGACCAACCGCTACCCGACGACCCGGATGACGAGTACTTCTTGCGAACGATAACTACCGACGACTTCGCTGAACGACAGCGGGCCGACCCGGAACTTAAGGCCCTAATAGAATACCTCGAAGGCAGGACCGCCGAAGTCCCGAAGGTATTCAAGCGCGCACTTGCGACGTTCTTTCTACGAAACGGTCTTCTACAAAAGAAAAACTTTTCACCGCTTCGAGCTAAGCACCTCCTTGTGGTGCCTTCAGCTCTGCGAACAGAACTCCTGCAGGCCCTGCACGACGATCTGACGGCAGGGCACCTCGGTGTTTCTCGCACGCTCGCGAGGATACAAGAAAGGTACTACTGGCCACGTCTTACCACCGACGTCACTCGTTATGTGAGGACATGCCGGGACTGTCAGCGACGCAAGACACCGCCGACAAGGCCAGCGGGACTTCTGCAGCCAATTGATCCACCTTGCTGATCTTTCCAGCAGATTGGTATGGGCCTACTGGGGCCGTTCCAGACGTCGACTTTCGGAAACAAGTGGATCGTGGTAGCTACCGACTACCTCACCCGCTACGCCGAGACAAAAGCCCTGCCAAAAGGCAGTGCATCCGAGGTACCTAAGTTCTTCGTCGAAAATATAGTCCTACGTCACGGTGCCCCGGAGGTCCTTATCACCGACAGAGGAACGACATTAACTGCCGACTTAACTCAAGCGATCTTGGCATACAGCAAAACAAACCACCGCCGGACGACAGCGTACCACCCACAGACCAACGGCCTCACCGAGCGGCTTAACAAGACGATCGCCGACATGCTGTCAATGTACGTCGATGTCGAACACAAGACGTGGGACGCCATTCTTCCGTATGTGACCTTCGCATACAACACGGTGGTGCAGGAGACGACGCAGATATCTCCATACAAATTGGTCTACGGAAGGAGCCCGGCAACGACGCTCGATGCCATGTTACCCAAAGTCACCGACGAAGAAAACCCCGATGTGAGCGAGTACCTTCAACGCGCCGAAGAAGCCCGACAACTTGCGCGTCTCCGTATCAAGAATCAACAGACGACCGACAGCCACCGTTACAACCTTCGACGACGCTTCGTGGAATACCAGCCCGGTGAACGTGTTTGGGTGTGGACGCCGATACGCCGACGTGGACTAAGTGAAAAGCTTCTGCGACGGTACTTCGGACCGTACAGGGTGGTTCGACGTCTCGGCCCACTTGATTATGAGGTTGTCCCCGACGGCATCACGAACTCTCAACGACGCCGATCGCGACCTGAAGTCGTACATGTCACGCGCCTCAAGCCGCTTCATGCGCGTTAACAAACTGAAACAGTGTTTTTTGTATTATAGTTGTATCGTAATTTATTCATTGTACTTTCCAGCATTATTATTGTACCTTCATCTTTAGTTAAAGCATCGGGACGATGCCTTTTTTTCAGAAGGGGGTAATGCGGTAATGCAGATAGAACCAACTGACAGTCAGTGAAAAATCACATCACTTCGCTAGCGAAGAGTATACACTGGTCAGGCAATGAAGGGGTCACCACAATTGTTTTTGGAAATGAAGTTTCTGTGATACACAATGCGATTGCTGCAGAACTCTGTATGAATTAGCAAGATAATTTAAAAGGTGATAAAGAAGAAAGACAGAGCTAGAGCTGCCTAATGGCACTTTCAGAGAATGTAAAACACACTGTGCAGAGAAATACATTTGTAGGCATGACCCTATAAGCTATAAAACTGACAATTAACATGCTCACTCTATGCATTATAAGAATGTCTCACACCTTTGCAAGAACTTGACTGGGGTGACTGCACTGTCTTTGTAGGCCAGAAGTAGCCGGCCCGTGGCCCTCAGGCATCTGATCCATCAGTTGAAAAGAACTTGTGGCCCACATCTTTGTAGCACTACATTTGGGAGGTGCTTCCTGCGATAACAAAAGTAGCCCAACGCCCCGCCGCGGTGGTCTAGTGGCTAAGGTACTCGGCTGCTGACCCGCAGGTCGTGGGTTCAAATCCCGGCTGTGGCGGCTGCATTTTCGATGGAGGTGGAAATGTTGTAGGCCCGTGTGCTCAGATTTGGGTGCACGTTAAAGAACCCCAGGTGGTCTAAATTTCCGGAGCCCTCCACTATGGCGTCTCTCATAATCATATGGTGGTTTTGGGACGTTAAACCCCACAAATCAATCAATCAAAAGTAGCCCAACACAATTATGCTCTGTAAACACTCACATGAAATACACATTTGTGCTTTTAAAAAAATTCGGCTATTGACTGAACCACATCAATACTTTGTTCTGTTATAGCGGAGCACCTTATTGCTTTCCCTGGCCTGGTTTCTTGTTTTCACCTATGAGACAATCCAGCAGAAGTTAAGTTTTGGGTTGGGGAGGGAGCAGTTGAAGAGCATAAATTCAATATACAATATAAAAATTGAATAAGTTCGCATGCTATTAAAATCATAATTTTTGTAATGTCCCACCACCATGAAATTGGTGAGCAAGCTGTAAAATTTAGGTGTCACAATATAATGAAGTTTCTTGAAAATGCAATATACAGGTAATTCTGCTATAGAAATGTGCTGTCACTACAGACTCTGTAGCTGCAGGTGCCTGCTGAATCTACTGTAGTGCACTCAGCAAACCTGTGTAATGATATTGATTGACAGACAGAGAGATCCCAGTTCTCACTTAGCTGCCCCCATTACAGCATCATGTTGCTTCACATAAGGGTTCCTGGTATGCAGGATGCAGATGCATGAACTTTGTGGCAATGTCGCTACCACAGTGAACGTGATCGACATTTGCTCGTATTACGTGAGCAGCTGAAAAATGTTTCATTGAGCAATTACCTGCAACAGGCACTATTGCTAGCTACCAGGCGCTCCACTGTACACCCACAAAAAATTTTGGCACCAGCAAAATTTTGCGGTGCATACAAGCTTTTGAACACAGTATATAATGCTACCAGCTGTATCCTCTATTTTTATATCTAGATGCATAAAACGTGCACACATTAGTCAATAGTTGCACCAATAAGAAGAGTTCATTTCAGGTATTCTATAAAATTCATAGACAAGAATCAGGCACATCACTACACCTTGTTGTTTAGCATCAGAGGTGAAAATGTGCTTGCAAATGTACACAGAAAAATAAGCAATCGACCTTGAAAATGGGAAAAACTAGGTTTATGTTTGGCAGAAACAAATTGCATACAGTAAAGATTACACTATAGTAAAGATAAACTATGTATTCTGTTTTATCTATAAAAAATTACGCAAAGTGCTGAATTTCACTAATACTTGCACACTATTAAGCCAATGTGAAACGACAACGTATTGCACTCACTTGGCTGTCCTGCAGGAGCTTCCGAAATTTCCTGAAGTTGCACAGACAGCAGTGGTGTGGCCTGATTTAGGTATATCCATTTCAACAAGCACCGCTGGATTCGACTTCAAGTGACAGCACCAAATGAAGTTATTTATAGTGACATGCGACTAATGCTAAGTACCTAAGCGTTTGAATAAAATATGCAAGTATATTTCAGTTTCATGTTCAATTTCCATTGTTAATTCTTGCGCATGTCACCTTTTCTCTGACGCTGGGCATCGAGATAAAGGCCAAATATTTTTAAAGTATAGTAATACAATATGTTTACCAGCAACAGTCATACTACATTATACAAAGTAGCGCTTGTGATATCACTGCAAAGATTGAGAGCAATGACAACGGCATGTCTGAGAGACCTTTGCAGTCTTTCATTGAGCTGCAGTTAATGGTGGCAGCCGCTAAATGAACTTTGAACCCCTCCTTTCACAAACCGAGTGAGCTGCTTTTCTTCGAAAAACTTGCGGGCGCAAGATGCACCATTTACGGAAGTAGATATAGCCCCGGAAACGGGGCTATATAAAGTTCGGAGTTGATGTGCTGGCACTCTTGCCAAACCGTTACAGCGAAGGCCACTTCTTCGTCCCTTTTCGCCCTATGAGCTTGAGAAGCGCCCGTGCTAATGCGCTGTGCATCTCTCGG
>WOVY01006901.1:0-23899 GCA_013436015.1 Rhipicephalus annulatus | reverse complement strand
ATCTATCATGCGCTCGAATGTTGCTGGAGCGTTGCATAAGCCAAAAGGCATGACGTTGAACTCGTAAAGCCCATCTGGCGTTGCAAACGCTGTTTTCTCTTTTTCTGCTTCGCGCATAGGTATTTGCCAATAGGCGGAGCGAAGGTCAAGGCTGGAGAAATATTCTGTGCCTTGTAAGGAGTCCAGGACATCATCTATGCGTGGCAACAGATATACATTTTTCTTCGTTATCTTATTTAGCACTCTGTAATCAACACAAAGCGGACAGAGCCATCCTTTTTCCGGACCAACACCACAGGAGACGACCAAGAGCTGAATGAAGGTCGAATAATATCCCGTTTCAGCATGTCGGTGACGTTTTCCTCAATCATTTGCCGTTCTGCCGAAGACAGATGGTGTAGGCGGCGGCGCACAATAGAGCTGCCTTCGGTTTCGAAGCTGTGCTCTGCAACAGATATGCGGCCCAAACCTTTCAAATCTACGTCGAACGAAAAGCGGTGCTTTTGGAGAAGGTTTAAGAGGTCTCTCTTTTGCTCAGCAGTGAGGTGAGGACTTATGGTAGCATTTAAAGCACCAGTGGTTGCCTTGGTATCGGTAGTAGCAGGCGAAGGCGGTGATTCTGCGTGAAGAGGAACCAGCGAAAAAGGCTCGCTGTCAGCGAAGCAGCTCACAGCAGTGCCCTGGTTCAGCATCACTGGCGATGAAGTTGGGTTCAAGGCGGTGACCAATGCCTTACCGTCGTTAAAGCGCACAAGGCCGGGTTGCAATGGTAAGCCCCGCAGGTTTGGAGGAAACTGATGGAGCAATGAACACGTCTCCGTTAACTATAGTATACACAATTTATATACGAGAAAGAAGTGTATACCTAAGGGCTCGTTTCTCCGTGTTTTGACACAATAATAATGAGATATAACATACAGTAATGCCAAGGAATGTACAGATCTCGTATATATATATATATATATATATATATATATATATATATATAATATATATTATATAGTGAGTGAGCTATATTCGGAAGATACACCCTGCAGGACACTCGTACGTTAAGAATTGCACATCTAACAGTAATTGTTGTCATAATATACACTTACCGTCACTGGCGCTTAAGTTTCTGTTTCGCTGGTAAATGCATATTTACTCTATATTGCATTCCAGAAGCTGCTTTTTGATAATTTCCAAGCGGCAAGGGATCTCAACAGGAAATGACTTCAGTTTTTTTTAATCACGTGTCTCCAATAATTGGACAATACATTATTCTATTTTACTTATTTGCTTCAGCTATTGGTTGTCCAAAATATGATTGGGCGGCAGCAGAGAAAGTAAGTGTGAAATGAATGCACCGAAAGAAGTCATTTTTTGAGGATTTTTCCGGCACTTCCTAAAACAATTGAATATCTACTCATGCATCCATACACCAAAGATAGCGGACGTCCGTAACATGTTGAGGCCTGACAAACTCCTTGAACGGCGGGTGTTGCTGGAGCCAATGTTTCGCCAAACCAACTCGCCCTTATCATTTGCTGCCATGACTAAGACAAATGAACTTGTCTTCTTTAACTGGTCTCCAACGACGCCCACTTTTCCAGGAATTGTCATCACATATACACATGTCAGCCAAAAAATGTCATCATCCAATGGCAACTTACTGGCAGTCTTTCTTTGCTGCGTTCCTTTCTCCTGTTAAAAGGTGCCGTAACTCATGCTGTTCCATTTTGAGGAGCCCGGTTTGATACTCCGTAACTGTAAAACAAAAAAGTATTCTTGCGGTGATACACGCACGCAACCAGTATTTTTTTATCGTACTTAATCAAGTGAAAGGTGAGGGAGAGTACTCAATTTGGCATGGGCGCTGTTTCAGGTAACGAGGAGCAGTAGTAGTGATAGAAGTAAACATTTATTTAGAAAAAAAAACATACGTTGCTAGGGAGACCAGCCTCTAGTGGGTAAGCCTCCCTGCAGTACTAGGTGGAGCTCCTAGTCAGGGACCCCAATGGTCGTGGTGGCTGTCCTGGCATGCTGGACCATGGCTCGTTGGGCCACAAGGTCCTGGCGACCGAGCAGGGCCGCTTGGTGGTCCTCTCTTGTTGGATTTGGGTTCAGAGGTAAAGAAGGATTGAGCTGACATGCCCATATCATGTGGTAGGTGTCAGCCTCCACCGCGCAGTACTGGCAGAGGCCGGAAAAGGAAGAGCCAAAGTGTTTAAGCACTGCCGCGCAAAGTAAAGTATTGGTAAATTGCCGGAGAAGAATTCTCTTGTCCGCCTTTCTAAGTCCTTTGCAGGGCAGAGGAAAACGGCGGTGGGAGTTCTGGTAATGGGTAATTATCTCTCTATAAGTTAGGAGAGAAGCCTTTTCTTCTGGAACTCAGGGTCATCGGTGGGCGTGGCACTGGCTTGGGGAACGAGAGCGCGAGCGGCAGTGTGCACCGCCTCATGGCCTCCGAGGCCGTGATGGCCAAGAGTCCATATTATTGAACGCGGAAAAGGGGTAACCTGTTCGCGGGCAATATTTAAAAGTTTTGGCATCTAGGGGTGTGATCCCTTCCAGTAGAAAATTTCGGCAAGCTCCTTTGGAGTCTAATAATATAATTTGAGAACTGTCGTGTGATATAGCCACAGCTATGGCCACCTCTTCAGCATGGGTAGCATTGGTTGCGCGGAAGGACAGACCATCCACCTGCCTGTCTTGGTGGACCACGGCGGCTGTATACCGATCTCCGCAGAAAGGGCCGGAGATATCCGTTTAAAAATACCTTTTGTTTAGAACCGAATTGGCGCCGGAGATTAAAAGCTTGCGCCTCTCTATGGCCAGCGTGCGACACACGTGACTTATTGGTGGGGAGGAGTCGAACATGAATGGCGTATTTCCAATGTTCGGGGCACTCGTACCCGCTCCTCTGTGTGGAATTTATGACAAATGTTTAGGCGACCTAAGATTCGTCTGCCTGACGAGGTCTGCGCCAGACGCGTGTATTGATTTGTTAGGTGAGCCTCCCGGAACTCCCGATTCCCAACGCAAGAAGTTTTGCATTGGAAGTAGTGCTCTAGAGATCTAGGGCTCTCTTGACAATTTTTCGAAGGGTGGCCTTCAAGGAATCTTCGTCGTGCTTCCGTAAGTGCCGGTATGAAGTCGAATACAAGATGCGACTAGTGACAAAAGCACGCGCAAGACGAAGCGCATCCTTGCTTTTGAGACCTCTTCACTTGTAATTTTGTCGCACCCGGAAGCCGTACCTCGCCTCATTTTGGCTAGAGCGGGGCAAAGGTCAAGTAATTAGAAAGGAATATCCAGTGCCGAATTCTCTCTGCCTGCATAGCAATACGCGGAGCGTCACGTGTCCTGCTGAGTGCAAAAGTATTCGTCCTGCAGTGATAGGGTTAGTTGTGTTGCGGAGCCGTATAAATTGTGAAAGGCTCGGTGCTGTTATTTTTGCGTTTTACCTCGTGTTTGAGTAGGGTCGATCAGACTGCGGAAGAGTTTCTATGTATTGCGACTGGAAAACTGCCTGCTGACAGTGTTACAGCGATCTACCCAATTTGAGTCGGTGAGATGGGCAGCGTACTCGGCCACCGTCTGCGTGAGATCCAGTATCCGCATGCGGAGCTTGCGGTTGTGTTTTTGTCGGCGCCATCTCTTTGTGAGGCTATGACGGGCCTCCCAAAGATGGCGGAGATGTTTATCTACATCCGGATGACAATCCGTGAGTTGTATTTTGGTCTTGTGTTTTCTTAGTGTTTCGAGCACAGAGTGAGCCCACTTAGAATAACCGATCTCCAGGATGGGAGAGTCAGGTAAGGACTGCCGGAAGGCTTCCCAGTTTGGTAGGTTAGCCTGTGCGATGGGGCGTTGCAGGGGTCATGTAAAAAAACTTGGGGTTGAAATGCATTGGTTACTACCGAGGGTTGCCCCCGCCGCGGTGGTCTAGTGGCTAAGGTACTCGGCTGCTGACCCGCAGGTCGCGGGTTCGATTCCCGGCTGCGGCGGCTGCATTTCCGATGGAGGCGGAAATGTTGTAGGCCCGTGTACTCAGATTTGAGTGCACGTTAAAGAACCCCAGGTGGTCAAAATTTCCGGAGCCCTCCACTACGGCGTCTCTCATAATCAGAAGTGGTTTTGGGACGTTAAACCCCACAAATCAATCAATTACTACCGAGGGTTTCCTCGGTATTGAATCAGTGTGCGTGTCTGACGTTTTTCGTGAATGTTAGGTTGGGGCAGGTGTCCCCGGTTTACAGAGTTACCTACACGAGTTGGTTGCGTGGGGTCTGTTTGAAGAGTCACGCCCAGTGTGGAAGTTAGCTCCGAAAGTTTCGTTTAATGCGTCTCTTCCTTGCGATAGCCAGAAAGCCTGCTAGGGGCGTTGAAGTCACGTACTATTAAAAGGGGTCATGCCTGGCGAGCTCTAGTGCCCTGCTGAAGATGTCAGCGAATGATATGTTTTTGAGTTAAGGCTTGCATTAAATATTGAGGATGTGCACTGGGGGGTCAGTTCTGCGCAGGGGAAGAAGCGTGACCATAGTGTACGACTATGTTATTGAAATGTCGATGTCGACCTTTTGCGTAGTTAAGGTTTTATATACAAGAAGGCAGGTGAATGGATCCCGTTGGAAAGTGTTATAACCTGAGAGGTGCATGGAATTGCCAGGCTCTTGAAGCGCATGACGGCGCACAGGGGGTCAATTATTTGACGATCGAGGAGGAAAGGGGACAAACGGGCCCATTTCCGCCTTGAAGCCTCTACAGTTCCATTGAATTAAAGAGAGTAATGGGGGTTTTCGGTGGGGCAATGTGGAGCAGTTAAGATGAGTTGCCATATTGAGAATTCGTTGTGGCTGTGAGGGACTCTACCCCTTCTTCGGCGCCCTGTGCAAGTGGAAGCTCGGAGTTATCAGAGGTTTCAGTGAGGCTGATGGCGTGTAAAAACCTAAAGGTACGATTAACGTCCTTCAGAGGATTAGCCCTTCGGTTTCGCAGGTTTACGCCATGGAGCCAAGTTTTAATGTTACTTGTCACCTGTTGGGTAACAGAGTTGGAAACAGTTTCCAGGCTTTCGCTTATGGCGGTGAGTTGTATCATTAAAGCGGTCCTAGTACTTTCAAAAGCCTGAAATCTTACGTCTCGGAGCCTGTTAGAAGGAGCCTGTTAGAAGGCTCCGAGACGTAAGTAATGGTGCACATGGGCATCGGTTCTGGAGCGGGAATGGCATTATTGATGGGGAGTGACGAAAAGGGGTGGGGGGGCTGGTTGACGACCTGTCTCCAAGGCGGCAATTTGGCTTGAAGCTGCGCGTTCTGTGCCCGCGGCGGAGCAAGCTCTTGTTTGTGCACGAAGAATTCGGGGGAGGAGGCGCAGAAGGAAGAGCAAGAGGAGCAACGGGACGCAGTCCTGTTGCTCCATTGCCTACCTGAAAAGCGGTTTTCTTGTTCGGCTGTTTATGGGCACCAGGATCAGTCAGAGGTGGAACGTCTCTAGATTGCAGCACGGGGGCAACCTGGTCGGGTGTCTTGGATGACGTTTCCTGTGACGGTGTCTTAAGTGGAGGTGGTGCTTGTTGACTGGCCCCTCCAGTAGCAGGGCTCTTCGTGGCTTGCTTGGTAGCTCCCGGTTGACGTCCTTCTGGCACGACAGATGTCTTGGGTGTTGACCGCTGCTTCGACGAGCCGCGACTGCCATGATGTCCACCCGGCTGCTGCAGGCGGCGAAATATTGCTTTGCAGGGCTGGGATCCGGTGAGGTGTCCCTCACCAAACATTAGGCACGATGGATTGCACTCGTGCGGTGCCATCTCTTACCCAGAAGCACCCACAACTTGAACACCATGGTCGCAGCGTTGGTTGTTCGGGTGGGGACACAGCTCCACCCGGTGGCCCACCGTGCCACAGCTGTAGCAGGATGGAATGGTGCATTTTTATTCGCGTACTGGTGCCACAACGTTGTTGTGCACAAAATGTGGCACGCGGCGGCGTTCCTCCAACGAGGAGCAGGTAGCCACGCACTCGTAGCGTTCCTCCAACGAGGAGCAGGTAGCCACGCACAGCGGAGCGTCATGACGGGCACCGCTCGATTACTACCGCAGTAGAGTTGCTGTATATTCTTTTATGCTACCTGAAGGTAGCATATACTGTTACTCTATACCGCAGAATTGCGTCATGGCGCCGGACCAGAGAACACAGCGTAGTTCATTGTGCGTCGTCTGCTACAGTTTCACCCACTTCGCGGCAAGCGGCGAAATTTGCTGTTTTACTAGCGCATATGGCAAAGCGGGATGAACCCTAGCAGACGACGCGCCAACGGCAGTTTGCGCTTGTGCGCGCTGCGCCCACTTAGTGGTCCAAGAAGCACAGTCACGCACATTACCTGTAATAGTGGCCGCAAACAAATTGAGAGGAATTATTACGCATCCAACGACCACTTTACCACCCCACCCCAAGAGCACACGCGCATTGCATATACACGTTTAAAATAGCTCGGGATCTTAATTTTTTTTCATTTCTTGCGTTGAACAGTGCTTTATGAGCACAAGAGAACCAATAGGATGCCAGTGAGATACATCAAAAACGCAGAACAGTGACGGAAAGAAATGTCGTCCCTCGCCATCAATTGAGCATGCATGTACTGCTTCAAATGTAACAGGGAGTTTTAGAATAGCGCACCGCGAGTTCTCGCGGTGTGGTGTCTGACACTGCGCAGGCGTCGTAACGCGAATCGGCGTTCGCGTTCGCGGACCGCATGCAGAAAATCCGAAATTGCGTGCGGTGATCGTGACCCGCATGTGGCCCGCAAGCGCTGGTTTCGAGGCTATGGTGTCGGTGCGATCGTGCGTTGCGGTGCAGCAGGACAAACGCTATTTTAAAACTCATACGGCTATTGGTACGCCCGCAACGCCCGCAGCGCTTGAAAATGGTATTATAAAACTCCCTAATATTACTTTGAAAGCCCGGTAAAAGAAGCAACACAAAACCACGTACTACGACGCCGTTAATTCCAACTATGCAATTATATTTAGACTCCTGACCCGATAAGCACCTATCAAACATAATGACTGCATCTAGACGAGCCATGAGAAGGTCACGAGAATATTTCGATTTGTATTACTTGGCTTTCAACATATTATTACATTTGAAGCAGTTTCCCGCAATTGACAGACAGCTTTTCATTGCTTCGAGTACGATGCTGAAAGCGTTCACAACTCTCTTGCTACATTTCAAGAGCAGCAGACATAATTTATGGAACGTCTACGCAATAGGCATGCTTAACATGTAATAAAATACTTACACTTGAACGCGGTAACCTCGGTAAAAACAAGGATCTGCGAAGACTAATCAGACGAAGTTCGCGCGTCAACCGCCATCTTGTTTAGACTGCAAACTAGCCTACATTTGTCTACGATGTGGTCTTATCCGAGCTGTCTACTTTGCCGGCTACGTGAACAATCGGAATAATACTTAAGATGGCCGCCGTCCATTTAGCTCTCTAGGAACACACCGGATAGAGTTTCCTAAAATTAACTAGAGGGGTCTCTGGCGTGGCGATTGTTCAGCGACCATGGGAATGATGGTAGTACACACGTTTGCCTAGTCTTCGTACTTGCGTGGGTGAATCGTACTTGCGGCTTCGTTTACTGCTGTGTTTTAGTTTTGTGTTGAAAGAAAGATGCAACCCTTTTAAAGTTTGTGACCCGATTTGGAAAAGTAAGTCTAAAAGAATAAAGTAGTAAAGCGCCACCGCTGAGCATTTCTTATTTTTGTTTCGTGAGAAAACAGCTCGAAGCCACACACAACTCAGACGTGGAGCCAAAGCAGGCCAAAAGTGCAAAGATTGGACAAATGTGTGCAGTACCCATCATTAACATGCTAGCTTAAGGGCCGTCCGTTGCAGCTCCCATAGACACTAGCGCCAAAGTTCTCTCTAGAGTATATTAAGAAAATCTAAGGTTGCAGCAAGTTTACACCGAAGCTTGTGAGCGAGCATGAGGGCGTGTTCGTTAGGCTATCTATATTCATCGAGCAGGAAGAAACGAAGACAGTGGTGCGTCGCGGAAACACTTTGTTTTCACGTATGCAATCGCCAGGAATTGGTGTGTGAGTGATATCACCAACGAAAGTAGGTCTCTATTCGCTATAGCCACCCCAAAAGTGACACAAGCGACCTGCAGTCTTTAGCAATACCAGCAGCGCAGCTTGGACGAGAAAGTGTGATTGAAAACTGTACGTAAAAGCAATGACCTTTTTCCTAAGTTGCATTGCATACGCGGTTGGCGTTTCGACTGCTTAACGTTATATACAGTACCACTGAAGATCGCGTACCGCAACGTCGCTCTCATCAGCGTCTACGCAGGGAGTCTTTCCTTGCACTTTGCCATGGTAACAGACGCGTTCATGTATATTACCCTGCTGACGGTGAAAAAACAGCGTCCTTGGCTGAGTAAAAATTGTGCTTTGTTCAGTTGGATTTGCGAACGTAAGACACCCGCTCATGACCAATCGGGGCCAAGATTTCTGTTCCCCTTCATTGCCTTCGCGTCCCATAAAAAATATAACGTGATTGCCTCCAGAAAGTTCTTGCGTCATTAAAAGTAGGAAAACAATGATGCCAAAGAAGTATGCACTGAAATTCTGAAAATGGTTTCTTGGCTTTGCATTGTTCCAATCACCAAGTATCTCCTTGGCGAAACTTTTTTTTCTGAAATAAATCTCAACGCTTCAAAAAGACTTCACGTTGTTTCCCTTTAAAAATGAGCATTTTAGTTATTTCCTCCCAAATAAATGTAATATTTATTGCATGGTGGTCGTGTGAAAAAGTACATAATGGATGCACTTGCGAAACGAAATCTGAAGTCGCTCGAAAACGGTCTACTTGGTGTAGTAACACATGTGCAGAAGCTCCGCCCTCGTAGCTGAGCTGCCACAGAAAGTTATCGCTGAGTATAGACACCCTGAGGTGCGGGTGAGGGCAAGAGTGTAGCAGCAATTTTTTTTCGAGGGGGCACCTAAAATATTCCCCATTCGTTCTGCATACCATTGCGAATAAAATTGCAGGAAGCAGCCGCCCTACCACTGGTAACGTTACTGGGAAAAGGGGGCTCCTCGGTCACAGATAGCGCACGCCAAGACTGCACAATTTGCTGCAACAGAAACGCCCCCCACTGCCTTAGCGGAAAGCGTACACTCTTAATCTGGATCGGCATAAGGTCGACTTAGTAGCTGGAACTTTTTTTGCAAAAACGTTCTACTTATGTATTTGGAACCCCGTTTCACATATTTTAAGAAATAGATGCAAAATTGCACTGCTTATATTTGCTAAATAATTTTGTGGGTCATTGTTGCACATAAGAAAATAGAATATCCTGTTTTAAATAGGAAGCTGTTTGAGTTATTGGAATGGTGATCCACATAAAGCAGTGATAGATATATTCGGTTCGCTATTCCAGGTACCATCAGATCTCCTTTTTCTATAATGCAGTGTTATAAAAGAGAGTTAGGAAGCTGCCTATGGTTCACACTTCTGCAATATTTTTGCTTTTCCCTGACAGTAAAACACAGGTCATATGCCAAGCCGGCTGGGCATGTAGCCTGCGGTTATATGAACAATGGGAAAATAGAAATTTTAGCAGCAGTGTGGTCCCAAACAGTTCTCAACAGTCCCCTGATAGAGCACATGGGTGTAGCACAGATTATGGGTGTAGCACATGCAAATAAGCTTGCATAACTGATACGGAAAACAGGAACATTTATTATTGCTACAAATGCAAGCTTCTCAAAGAAATAAAGTAAATCAAATGCACATGTACCCATTTGCTACTTACTGACTTCACACATATTCTTTTAAAAACAATTTAGTACTCTAAGAATTATACAAGACAGGCATAACAGTCTTGACAGTGTTGAGTTAAGACAAGAAAAAAATTAGTGCACGAGGTAATAAAACAAATAAAGTGCAAGCGAATATTAAGAATGACTCAATTTCACACGAAAGTTTGTCAGAAGCATGTGGCAAATAACAAAATAAAAACATGAACACCAGAAGCAATACAGTTGGTAGATCACAATTGCACATAATATGCAAAGCTATTCGTAACCAAAACACTTATTAGCCCATGAAAAAGCCTTACACTCATAATGGGTTACTCGATCCACAGTTGTGTAGTTCAACAAAACTCATCCCAAATACTACCATGAAAGCTAGTCTATATGTTAATCAAACATAGTGCCACAAATATATCTGGAGCAATGTTACACATTTTAAATAGTCAACAAGAAAACAGCAAAATATATAAGAGACTGCAAACTAAATGAAAAATGTTTGAATAACCAAATGCAGCCTTGAAAATACAAGTGATATCTAGAAAAAAAAGAGAAAACGAGCTATGAAACGTTCGCCCAGCACTTTGCCCTGGTTATGAAAAAATTGTAAAAGAAGGCACAACTTCTCTGTTACAGCTGAACATTCAGTAATTTATTATGAGGCCTGACCGTTTTAGGCTTTTCAACACAGACTAACTTAGGCAACATAAAATGGTCAAATGTCAAATGGCTCACCCTTTACAACTGTTTGCACAAGTCCCTGAAAACTTCCAAAAAGCATAGAGGTATGGCAGTTGTAAAATAAAATATACAGTCTACAGTAGGATGACTGCCTTCTCAGGTGACGATGCAGGCGCTAATGCCACAGTGTTTTGCTTGCAGGAGATATTGAAGTTGCCATTCCCTCTCAAAAAGCTTCGTGGAGACTTGTTGCCATGTTTTAGTGCCTTTAAGAAAAAGAGAAGCAGAAAATCTTAACTAAGCAATGGATTTAAATTGTGGTGTCCTTGGAGATATTTTTTTTACAATACTGATTGATTTCACTATTATTCCTTGGTTTCCTTTCTGTCAAAGCACCAAAATGTGCTAGTGAACACAAAAATTTTTCGAGCATGGGACATCAACGTTTACTTAATGTGAATGGAATCGCTGCGTCATTCCTTCAAAAAGCATTATGCTTTTCTGGTTGAAAGACCTGAACATGAATCAGCCTTTCATGTCTAGAGAGATTTTTAGTTACCACACAACATATTTATCATTGTGCACTTCGTACTTCAAACAGCTTCCCAGAACAAATAAATGTGTGCCTTACACCAGTATGTGCTTTCAAGCTTTTATGATGCTTAAAACATATTACAGGTCAACCTTATTACAAAACCCCGGTTCAAAATCTACCTTTCCATACTTTTTTTCGGTATTGCGTGCGCATAACTACAGCCCTCTTATTTTATATCAGTCCTGTTTATACACCTTGTCAAAGGAAGGAAAAACACACTGCCATGATGAACTGTGCGCGGGAGTACAAAGGCTAAGGGCGCAGCGTTTCCAGTGCATTTTCGAGGGGACGCGCCAATTCGCACAGCCCAAGGAGGGCTATGGCGGCGCCCAAAAGCGCTTATGAAAAGGTGAATAAAAGGATCCGAAAGTGTTGCCTTACTGTAGTGAATACTGCAGCATCAGCCGTCTTGGGTACAAAATTTTTTCAAGTCTTATGAGACTTCCCGATCCAAAATCTCTTGCATTTTGCTCAGCTTGGCCTCCATAGCCTCCACTACGTCTCCAAACCTTATTTTTGCTTCAAAGGCAAGCTGTAAGAAATGCACATTCTGTGAAACTTTGTGGCCCTCTGAAAACAAAGCAGGCCCAAAGATAGCTTCAAATAGATCTTGCTGAAGAATATAATGAATGAAATTAAGCTTCACAACTGCTCAAGCAGCTGAGTTGATATTATAATCGTCTTGACATGTAAGAAGTCTTTGAACAATGATTGGTATAGTAATGCCTTACCACTTGTCTCAAAGGTAGAAGCCGGTCTGATAAATGACCATTCACGTTTTCAATTATCAAGTTCTACAGAGCTCTGCTGAATAAATATAAATCACGACTTACAAAATAAAACTCTTAACGTTACAGAGCCGACACAACTTGAAAAACGCGAGCGATACTTACCACGTCAGAGTTTATGAAGTATGAGAGCAAATCATCTTGCGAATTCTAGCTGTGGCTCTCTGTGCTTGCGGCCAAAAGCATTTTTAATTTCCTGAGGTCCTAACAAAATGAATTTGTGACCATATCTTCAATTTCCTAGGAGAAAAGGAAAGCTGACAATGAGGGAGTGTACGCATTAGCAAAGCATAGATTATAAAATAAGCTATGTTTTTGTGCTCGTGACAAGTCACACACGAGTGACGTTCATTAAAAATGCTCAAGCTAACAATTAAAACGGCTAAATCTTTAACACCTGACCGCAGAAAATTTATACCCATGAATGAAATTTGGCAGAATAGTTGAAGAGACGATAAGCATCTCACCAATGAAACAGTACAAAATTCTGCTGTCTGGAAGTTATAGCTTAAGGAAATGATGATGGGGTACAGCACAGGAAGACCCCAAACAAATAATATTTTTATTTCAGAATCACAACTTTCGGGAGGCAAAGATACCTTCTAAATTGAACAGCAGCCCAGCTATTCCTAATACTCCATGTCTGGCACAGCTGCAGTCCATAAGCATAAATGCTTCAATCATCAGCCAGTGCAATCCTAAATATCTATATGTCACTTTGCCTGCTGAGAAATAATTTACTGGTGCAAGAAGGAGCAGGTAATTGCTTATAAGGGTAATATGGTCAGCTGGCACTTTCTCTATAGAAGATATCTTTGAACACTGATGGATATAGCAATGTCTTATCACTAATGGTGAAGGTTATTGCCTGACACGTCGGTTGCCAGGCAAAGTTTGAACAAGGACTCTGAAAAATGACACTCTCACCTTCAGTCCAAGGAGAGCGTCGGGACACGTAATGGGGTTGTTGGAAGCATGGCCACTTGCTGCAGGCTTCTCAGATACTTTTTTTTTCATTCGAAGCAGCCGTATTTTCAATGTTGCACTCACAGATTGCATCAATGAGTTGTGATATAGCATGAGTCAACATTTAAATACATAGCAGTGTAACCGCGCATAGTCGTGGTTTCTCCAGATAATTCAATTATTCAGTGCTCTATATAGAATTGTTTTAGATATGTTATGAAGCATAACGAAATACGTACCAAATGCGTTTATTTGTGTTATTTTTAGTGTTGCTATCACATATCAACATCACTGTTCAAGTCACAGAATGTAATGAATTTCGCGTCACGTGCAAAATTAGTGTTACAGATATGTGCCCACCTCTAATCTTATCCTACACATAAATACGCCGCATGGGAGCATGAGTCATACTGAACTGCTGGTGGGTTAGGCTTCAACATAAGATGTTCACAAATCATAACTGCATGGCTACTACACGCATTGTTGATGTTTTTTATTATGGCGTAACATTGTTATCAATAACAATCTAAAACTAGCGTTGCTTATGAGCTCCATCTGCATTAGTGGGTTCCATTGATTTGAACCATGAGTGACGCAGACTGCACTATTGCACTACCTGACAAAATACATCAACCAGTAAAAGGAGGTGGCAAATATTCATTTAATTGGCGTGAAAACTATCTCCAAAGAGTTCACAACTACTATATAAACAAAATTTATATTCACATGGTAACAAAATACTAGCTTAAAACTCATTACCACTTCTTGAACCTTTAGTCCGTGCGCACAAAATTCGGAACAGCGTTTGGCCTGCAAAAGCCGGTGTCGAGGCTATGGTGTAGCTTACATCGTGCATTTGGGCTTGCGCAGAAGCCAAACGCTATTCTAAAAACTTGTATGGCACCCAGGACGCCCGCAACGCAAGCTAATGCTATTCTATAACTCCTAATAATCTCTTGCATTTCTCTACGTCACAGGGCAAGCGAAGGGTGGCTTGAGCATAAAATAAAAACTTTATTGAAAAACAAAACAAGCACCTACAACAGAAACGCACAGAGCCAAACCTGGGCAGTGAGGCCGTAAACGTGCTAACGGCTAAGACAGATTCCCGGGGCGAGGATCGTGATTTCGCAAACACTGTGGATTCGTGCTACTTATCAGAATAAAACAACAGCGCTAACAGCCCAGAAATTAAAAAAGACCGATAGCTCAAAGAACGTAAGCTCTGACAAGTCCACATGGATTTTTTAGCGTGCGAGCACGAGGAGATCGCGCACACTAAAAAAAAATAACCTGAATTGACCTCAAAACGGAGGTAAACGGCCTGTCCTCTTCCGAATTCCCTTTTCTGTTTTTTTTACTACCTGCCAGTAAAGGTAAAATTTTACTCTCAACGTAACAGAGTTTTTAAATGTAGAAACGGTAGTAATTATTTACCCCACCGAGGTTTTTAGTGAGTATGATTAAAGTAAATTTTTACTACCCAAACAATGTTTTACCGGTGCTAAGATTTATTTTTAAATCTCTTTCAAGGGCTTATGATGGCCACCAAGGTAGTATTTATTTACTGCTGCTACCGAGTTTGTGTGGCTGTCTTGGGTTTTTTAAACCTATTTGTGGCTTTATATAGTGTTCCTACTAGTTTATTTTTTACTACACTTACCACTTTTTGCGGCGATTGGCGAGAGTTATTTTCAAAGCTAATTCAAAGGTTTGAGGTGGCCGGTGTGGCAGTACTGGGCCCGGATTCACAAAACTCACTTACGAAAACATTTTTGCGCAAGAGAAATTTTCTTGCGTAAGTCGATTCACGAAACGAAAAAACGTCGTAAGAGGCCATAGTTGTCACATCGGCCGCTGCAAATAAAGCGCGCTGTGACTGCCCGGGAACATGTCAGCGATGGTGATGCAGTTGCTATATTTGCTTACGTCACCGAAAAGTGCTCGTAAGTGGATTCACGAAGCGAAATTGTGCGTAAAAACAGCATGGCTGAGAGAAAATCCCAAGAGTGGTCCGGACCACTCTTAGGAACAATGTGGCTACTTAGAACCTGCTGCCGCAGCGGTATACTTTGGTGCCCTGGCTGGTTTTGAGTTAATTCACGCCCATCAAGGGCTGCCTGATGACTGCTGGTGCGTTTTTATTTCTTTCGGCGCTTTGAGCTTCGCGTGTTGTTTCCCTTGTACGCAGTGGATGGTGTTGACAACCACCATCGTCCAATAAGTTCGAAGTCGCAGTAATTGAAGAATTCTATTGGGCGTCAATGGCATAAAACTACGCATGTAAAGATTTGTGGTTGGATGAAAACCAATGTGATACGTGAATGGTCGGTGCATTCGAACGCGACATGGCATAGGATCAACCTTATTTGTTATGTTGTTGTGTTGCGCCCCATCTCATCCAATTAAAAGTGCGACTCGAGATCCTTGCCTCATTGGTGGAAATTACCACCAAAGAGGTTAATGGGAGCACATTCTTTGCACGCTATTGGAAATAAAAATGAGAGGAAGTTTTCAGTGAGTGGTTCCTAAAGTTTGTGCTCTAGTGTACTTTCATTGGCTCTAACTGTCCAATGGTTGCGATCTCTGAAATACAGCTGTCGATACACTTTGGGACGATCTGGAACAAAGCGTACTTTGTAAACCAAAGCGTATTAGGGGTGCGCATGATTACGCATGGAACTACAAACAAATCATGCATCTTCACCTTCACTGTTCAGACACCGATATGGACCGTGATACTATGGCAAGCAATCGGAATGAAATGACCCTAGTAACTTTGTATGACACCAAAAATATGCAAACCCTCACGATTCTAGAGCAAACCTTGGCTGAATTCATCCCTGCGTCAATTACCAGCCATTTAACTTGGCGCACGAACATCATTCAAAGGTAGAGCGAGCCACTGACATGTATTTTGTGCGACGTAGCGACCACTTGACCTGAGAATAATAGCGTTGCGAAGGCGAATCCCCTGTCGCATGCTCTGATCGAAGCAGACGACAAACGCGAGCAGACGACGGCTTGGCCGACAGGCACAGCTTGTGATTGGTTGTGAAGCAATACCCTCTACATCAGCTCACTCCGTGACGTTGCCAAAACACTTCTTTCATCTGGCACGCCTGTCCTGTTCGTCATATCACCCCCCTCGCACATAAGAGAAATTTTTTCACGCCGTGAAAATAGTGCAAGTACTTTCTAAGAGCTCTCTTATCATCTTATGTGCTGCGCAGTTGTCGAAAACAACATGGCGTCGTAAACAGCATATCGGTCGGTGCGACTTTCAGCAAACGCTTCTCGCACGAGTTACTTCAGCGTTTGACCGGATGTGTTGTGATTACAGCAGCTCTTTCGGTGCGTGTAAGCAGTGCGGAAAGCTGTGGCAGTGCAATGGTGTACGGTGAAGCGCAGCGAAGCCTGTGCGTCGGTGTGGTTATCAAGCGGGGATCGGCGTCGATGTATCGACGACAACTGGCACTCGAGAAGCCTGCAATGTGTGTTTGTGTGCCGGTAACAGTTCGTTCGCTTGACTTTCCAGTCTCTCAGTTTGGTGCTGTGCGACATTTCGGATTGACAGCGTTTTGACACGTTACTTGAGTGACCCCAAGTACGTACGGAAACGTATGAACTACGCGCTCGGTTCTTGCTTCGCCACTAGTTAGCCCGCACGCTTCTATTTACTTGAGAGCAATGTACTGTTCGGGAGTGAAACGATGTTCGTTGTGAACAGTGGTGCTGTGTTGACGTTCCAAGACTTGTGAACAAGCTGTGCTCGTGTGACCGAAACTTGAAAGACAGCGTTGATAACTGTTTTGCCCTGCGAAGTCGTGGTGGGGCAGCTTGGCGCTTTTGTTTGTTAAGTCGTCACTTCTCCTTTTTGTGATAACCATAGTCCTAGCGCTGTGATGTGATCAACCAAAACTGCGAGATGCTACATTCTGTTGTGGATCGTGTTACTTTGGAAGCGCGCCTAGACTGTTCTTCGGTAACAAATTGAGAGTTCTATGTGGCAGCGAGAGCCCGTGAACGTCAAGCTTCCCTCCAGCCCCCCAAAAAAGCAAAGATTTCACCGGTGCCTTGCTTTGGATGAAGTTGTAGGCCAATATCGCCTAACTACAGGTTTCCGAGTTCGTCTGGCCATCGTTTTGCACGGCACTAGAGCCTTGACAACAGCCGGTCATGGCCAGTTCTTACACTTTATCAATGGACGTGCACGCCTGGCCAGCCCTTCATTGCTGTCATTGGCAGCTTCCAGTCTGCAGATGCCCTTTGCCTGTTCGCCGTACTTGGTTCCTTATGACACCGACGGCCACTAAATGCTGCCATCGGTGAGTTCACCTTGCAGAACTAAATTTCACCGGTACTATAATTCACGCAGTTCTATAACGTGTGCAAGTTTTTAAGCCCATCAGATGTAATGTTTCTCTATGGTAAGTTGAAGCATGAAAAATTTACTACTACTGTTATATACATACATATATTATGGAGCAAATACATAAAAAGTTTTTTGTGATTTGATACAAGTGAGCTCTTGTTTGATTATGAGGTTGGGCCTGTCGATTGACCACGTTTGATAGTTGGAAAGTTAATGTGAATTTATTTTTCAGGAGCCAGGTTGCACTTAAAAATTTATGTTATTTTGGAAAATTAGTTCTATAGACGATTACCACTGTGGTAGTACTATACTTCAGTAGGACATATATATTGCGGTACGTAAATTTTACATGAGGCTTCAGTTTATTTCAAAGTGATTATAGCAGACTTTGGTCACTTTAACGAAGTGATAGCTTCCTCAAATAAGTATTAGAAGTGAGTGCTTTTAATGATTGTTTTTAAATATCTCGTTTTTGGCTCTTCACAGATCGCAGAGATTGGTTTGTTAAGGTCCTGTGATGCATCGGTTGCACATTCTGGCACATCAATCCTCATCATTACTTGGAGCACCTGTACAAAAATAGGAAGGACACGTTCTCCCTAACTGTGCAAGCCTATGTCACTGCTCGGACTGTTATCATTCAGCGGATGTGGCGTGGAAGCATGCATGGCAGCCTCATCTGGAAGGACTGCAATCTGCTTGGGAGCTTCGAGGGCACAAAACTGCCTAACGGCTGGCTGCAAGGATAGTTTTTCTTTAATACAAACGATTACGTGAACACCACTTACTGTGCACAAATTGAAAACCCAAGCATGGTTGCTTTCAGTGGATACCTGTAATATTCTTACACATAATTCTTATTCAACATTTATAGAACTAAATTGCAAGATAATTGAGAATGTTGAAAGCTGAAAGCCTGCAGCTTATGAATGAAACTCCAATAATCTGAGACTCAAAAGCTTGTGCTTTGAAACGAGCACAAATACTTTGATTCCTTATTGAGCTCTCCAGCTTGTGACTCCCTCTGTGGATCAAGTGCTCTGGAAGGAAATAGCAAGTGGGTGAAAATTGCCTGGCTGTTCACAACTTGCAAGGAGAAAGACCTATTGAAGAAGCCTCAGATGACATAAGGCCAGTAACTGCATCTTTTACCTAATGTAGCTTTTTCTCTCTCAGTGCTGTTGCTTGTGTTTCAGCCGAACATGTTCACCACGATTGCATAGTGATATATATTTTTCTACAAATTGTACCTGACCTAAGTATGCATTGTTGATCTCTAAAGGTGACGTTCAGTGTGTTTCAAAGCCATGGCTTCTCATTTCTCTGACTGTGGCTAGCCTATTTCAGCAGCAGAGCGATGCAGCTAGCACACATGCAATCCAAGTCATGGAGCGCTCCTTTGGTGTTCTGTGCAGGACACAGCATATCCATCCGGCAAGACACTGGTATCAACAATAATGGTGAGTGTTGGTGGCACCTGTAGGAGCCCGTTGTGTTTGTTGTGTATGATTATTTCCCCTGATGAAGTGCATTTTTGAAAGGTTTTCTTCATTTAGAATAATAGATGTCAGAAACAAGCACACTCATAATCCACAAGTTCTTTGTGTCTTCTAGACTGCCCATTTGCTCCTATATGCGGTATGGTGAGCTGGCTATGTTAGATAGCCTTAAAGTTATCAACATTGGCTGTTGTGTTGTAATGCAGTCTAACTTGTGTTTCTTAGTGAACTTATTTGTGGTCTACTTCTCGCACCTAGTGTAAAGTCGAAATAAAAGAAACTCTATTGGCTTTTTATGCCTGTCAGAAGTTTCATGCCTTCATCTATAACATTGTGGTTTTGCTCTTGTATCATATTAAATATATTTTCAGCCTTCACTGTTTGTGTGTGTGTGTGTGTTGAGGCTTGTCATTGGCTTCTGAAAATACAATATCTGTAAATATGAGCACATAATTGACAACTATACACTCTTGCATGTAGCATGGTTGTAACAATGATCTGTATTTTTCTAAGTTCCAGCAGTAACAAGGGGTTCGGTGCTCCACGGTCATGTACAGTGTATCAAGAACAGAGCACAGAAGACCAACAAGTATAAAGGGACTGCCAGTGACTGTTCTCCTGCTCAAAGTTTACAACAGCAGAAAGAGCACATTGTGATGTCAGGAGCAGCTGCTGCTTAACTTCTTAGCAGTGCATTATTCAGCAGTTCCTTTGCTTGCATTCGAAATTATTTAAATTTTGCATGAAAGATACCAAACTATGACACTAATTTAAAGGCTGCTGTAGTGTTAGTGGGCAAATATTTTTGAGCTGAAGTTTTTAACATGTGTGTTAAGTGCCTGCGTGCCTCTACATTTGCATGCCAGAAATCACAGCATCCATGGTCGCCAATGGTAACTGTGTTTGCATTCTTTGTAGTACAAGAAGTAAAGCCATGGATGCAGTAATCATGTACTTAGTCGATGTAATCCTTCAGTGTACACTCATTTGTATAGCACCAATGATGCCATGAGTGTATAAGCTCTGGGAAGTGAATCTATGTGGATTATTTTATTTGGAAGGAAGAGGATCATCACTACTCCTAGTATATCTTAACAGTAGATTTTAGTGCTTGGGTATTATCCCACTGCCTGTCCGTCCTTCAACAGTCTACTTATCTACTGTGTAAGTGTAACTTTTTAAATGTATACTTTGCTCGGATAGGTTTGTTCATAATGTAATGCAAGTGACTTATCATCTATGCAGCTCTACTCAGACTAGAAATAAAAGTATTTATTTTTATATGTAGCTATAGCATGCATTCACTTGTGTTTTTCTAGGTGCCTGTACAATTGTTTAGCCCTACAAAAGTGCTGGTATACTCTAATATTGAATCTGGCATCTTAAAATAGTTTGTTAGTGGAAGTAAGAATGTGTTTACAACCAATATTACTATCCTCAGATGAACTGTGAAAACTCTGTGGAAATTTATTTACAGTTTTTGAACGTTGTGAAGGCAAATGTTATGTTCTTTTATTGTGGTCCTGTTTCATGCAAATGACCCATAATTACTTGGCAGTGGCACAGTATTAGTTGTTATTTTACACATATGTACTGAGCAACATCGCAGTTGAGGCCAGCAGCAAGACATACATGCAGTGCACTGGAGCATCACCTCACATAGTGTACAGTCTTTGCCCACCAGTAAACTCAATATTTTTCAAGCAGACTAATAGACAGCTGTATGGGAACTGTGTTGGTGTGCAAACTTTGAAGTCTTCTTGAGGAGTGTTTTTCATCATTTTTGTCCAAGTGAAGTAGCTACCCAAGGCCACAACTGGTGGGAATGTGGTGGTTTCCTCTCTCCAAAAGCACTCCTACCAGCTGCCTCAATAGTTAGCATGGGGTGAATTCACGAACTGGAAAAATAATTGGTCTTTGTTTTCTTGGCCGAAAGAGTCACTTCCACCGTTGAGCCACCACGACGCGCCAGAATAGAAACTTTTAGCTAAATAAAGTTGATTCTACTTTTGAGAAGTGTTTTGGGGAAACAAAATGGCACCTATAGCTGTCAATATAAACACTGTTTGCACCAAGGAGCTTAGTAGCTTATATTTGTATTATTCATGTATTGTCTAGAATTTACTCGCGCTGTGTCAACTTTCAGCCCAAGTGTCCTAACATGCTTTGTTAGTGGCTTGTGAATGAGCCAAGCTATGTAAATAGAGTGATATTGCAGACATGTACAAAATATTGATGCACAGCCCTTTTCTTTAGCATGACATTGTCAAGGGCTTATTCTTGTGTTTTTTATAAAGAGAGCTTGTCACTGGGCATCAGCGGAAAACTATGCATCAAGCTTTTGCGAGATGGTTCGAGAAACACCGTGTTCAGACATAACAGTGCCGGTGGATTTCTCTCGTAAGTTACTTTCTGTAGTATATTCAAAATGAGTTTATTAGAATTGTTGTTTTATAGCCATTCATTTTAATATTTACACCTGAGTGTGTGTATGTATGTATGTATGGGTGTACATATGTATATGTGTGTGTGCGTATATGTATGTATGTATGTATCTTTTAAATGAGAATCCGTTTATCATTGGTGAGTAAGTCTGGTAATGATATGGCTGAATTTGTTTCTAGTTATTTCTCTTTTGAGCCATTACATATTTCAATTTATTTTGTACTGCATAAAAATAAAGTGTAACCTTACACAGAATATGTGTGTTCGAAGAAGCTGTTTTATTTACCAACCTACAGTCATGGGCAAGAAATTGGGTAAAATGGAACGGACCTGCGAAGATTAGTTTAGAGCATAGCTACTCTACATGGCATATCTCGTACACATTGTGTTGGTTGAATATGTCGATTTCAACCTTTCAATTTTAATCAGAATAAGCAAGCTATCACCCGTGGTTGTATATGTGTGTGATATTTATGCATACTGTGATACCGGTTCGCAATTACAATTAAGGTCACAAACCTAGTACCTTGTCAAGCTGAATACACGAATTTTGTCCATGCACCTTTCATCGGCACTGGAACTGTTGTTAATAAAAATAAACTTCAGTTTAGAAATTTATTCTAGTAACCAAAAGCAGGGTATCTCTTTATCACACAAATCAAATTGTCATTGTTCTGTTCCATTCTGGACAATAGGGGACCCTCTCAGCAGAACTTAATTAACTGCTATAGTTTATTTTACCATTGACAGCGACATTACACTGAAGCGTGCAGCATGACAAATAGCGGGAGAGAAGACACAAACTAATCACTCTGTTCGCGTCAGCGCTAACTGTCCGTGCTCTTTGGTCTTGCTGCATGTGATGATGCCCACCAAATCAGCACGAAAGCGTGTCCCTACAAAGGCAGTCAACTTGGCTGCAAGCAGTTAGCTCAGTGCATGTGTAGATTTTCTTCAAAACACCGTGAAGACTGATTGCTGGTCGAACATTCAAACACGTGAAAAGTAATATACCAGGTATAATTTGGTATTTCAGCACTGGACACTTTTGCGATAAGAGAGAATGGAGGAAAAAATTATGAACCCTGAATTGCTTAATTTTTGAAGAGCACAATACAGCGCTTTTGGGTCAAAAGGGGAGTGAAAGAAGCAAGTGCGAAGCCTACTTCTCAAAAAATTAGTACCTGCCACCACGCATAATGTCAGGCCGGGCAACCTCTTGAAAAAAAAAAGTTCTCAGTGATTCTGCGAATCGAACCAAGTTACCTCGTAGATTGTAATTGAGCGCTGTAACCGCTCGTCCACTGCAGAAGTGCTTGCATTCGCCCTATTGCTGATATATTGTCATTCCTTCGAATGAAGCCAAATGCAAAAAACGTCCGGTGAAACTTTGTCAAAAATAGAAAAAATAGTTTAGAATGCGTTTGCCCAAGGTTACTAGAAGATAGAAACCGCCACGTGTGACTGTATAACCGTGCGCTATTTATTCTTGTACATTACTGTCATGACGTTGGGATAGCCGGCTCTAACGTAGGCTACCCTTCTCATAGTTTGCCAAATATAAATTCGAAAATAAAATTATATAACAGCCTGTGACAACGCTAATCAACTATTATGAGTTCACTGTCACTAGTGTCACTTTCACTAAATGAATGCTCAGTTTGCTTCCATTATCGTTATTTATGAAAGTTTTGGCTCATTAACTCAACTCTTCTAATTAGCAATGATTCTCACATCTAAGGACTAGTCACACTTCATCTCGCTTTCTGAGTGGCTGTCACTCCCATATAACGCGTACTCCTCTTTTTTATGCTCTCCGAGCATCTGACGCTGCTTTGCGGAGGACTTTCCCTGACGTCTGCTGGGCCAGAAAATTGTCTTTATATCTATCGATTTCAAGCTTTCGCGAAGACGAAACGAGAGTCTCTCTCTCTCTCTCTTCATCCTTTTTCGCACGTGTGATAACGTCTCTCGACCTCAAGACTCGTATACGCGTCGTTTGTTTGCGCACTCAAACAACGCTGGATGAAATATTTGCACCGTGTTTTGTGAAAAGCATTAGCACTGAGAACACTCCCGACGAGTCTCCCTCATTTCACGTAGACATATACCTAAGCGTAAGCGTATGCACGTTTTCGCATTCCGGCTTTATAAAAATGCCACGGTGCATGGAACCAGCGAAATTGCGCTCACAATTTAATTTGATTACTGCTGGTATCTATTTTAGCACAATTCGTCTGCAGGCACCAAAGTCGCTCATGTGTCTTGTAATAAGAATATTGTATTAAAGGCTACCTTTGACTATAGGTACAAACACCCATACGTTCACCACTATACCGTGCTAGATTGCACGGAATTAGTTAAGTAGCAGCGCAGCTTCAATGAAGTGTAAGGTAAGTGGTCGCTTTAAATAAGGGAAGACATTCAAGGCACATTTTCAAACATTGCATGCATCGATTTATGTGTGGTTTCATTTATGTGGTGCACCTGGAGTGTTGTTTACTTGTACTTGGCCGAGAGAGTGCATGGATGCTCGGTGGCTTAAGGCCATCCAAGCAATTATTTTTTTTAGCTACAGTCGTTGATTAAAGGCGAGTGCTTGGCTTTGCAACGCCCACCAAAAACGTCTATTACAACGTACGCGGCATCCCGTAAGCGCTGTAGCAGACGCTCGCGGAACTGAAACTTAGATGCAGCAAATCATTGGCTATCATCCTATACTCTCGATGCTAGACGCTTTG